>JADBHU010000524.1:0-15766 GCA_017140155.1 Fusarium devonianum | reverse complement strand
GATCTGCTGATGCAGCTTGTACGAACCGACAACGAAGAGAATGCGACGTTATGTGTCAAGATCACTTCCGATATTATGCGCCACCAGCACAAGGTGCTGCAGGAGAAAGTCCAACTCTTCCTCTCGTTGATTCAGGAGCTCTTCGAGCAGATGGAGAAGGTTGTTCGCGAACAGCTTGACAATGCCCCCCACAACGCGCCGTCTCAGCCAGGCGCACCCTCGACGCCCGGTAGCTCGCAAACGAATTTCCAGTCCCCACGACCCGGCTCGCCTGTCGCTTCAGTTAATGACCTCGGGGCTGACCCGCAGCAACAGAACCGCCCGCTGTTGAAGGGCATGCAATCCTTCAAGGTTCTATCAGAATGCCCCATCATCGTGGTCTCGATATTCCAAGTATACCGAAACACGGTGCAGCAAAACGTTCGGAAATTCGTCCCTCTTATTCAGACTGTCCTGTGCTTGCAAGCATCAGCACAACAGCAAGCGCATGCCGACGCCGCCGCCAAGGGTACGATACACACCGGAGTGAGCCCTGCGATTAAGAACCGGGCGGCGTTTGGCGACTTCATCACAGCACAGGTCAAGACCATGAGTTTTCTTGCCTACCTCCTTCGACAATATGCCTCACAGTTGAACGATTTCTTGCCTCGACTACCCGATATTGTTCTCCGACTTCTCAAAGACTGCCCTAGGGAAAAGTCGGGCACGCGCAAGGAGCTGATTGTTGCGATCCGTCACATCATCAACTACAACTTCAGGAAGATCTTCATCCCCAAAATCGATGAGTTGCTGGACGAGAGAACGCTCACTGGCGATG
Source organism: Fusarium devonianum (assembly GCA_017140155.1). Classification (NCBI taxonomy): domain Eukaryota; kingdom Fungi; phylum Ascomycota; class Sordariomycetes; order Hypocreales; family Nectriaceae; genus Fusarium; species Fusarium devonianum. The sequence goes on along the minus strand of JADBHU010000524.1, from coordinate 14,949 downwards.
GTCTGACTGTTCATGAGACAATGAGGCCGTTGGCATATAGCATGCTTGCCGACCTTATTCATCATGTTCGAGACTCGCTCAAGCCAGACCAGATTCGCAAGACTGTCGAGGTCTATACCAAGAACCTTCAGGATAATTTCCCCGGTACAAGCTTCCAGACAATGAGCGCCAAACTGCTACTCAACATGGCGGAATGTATTGCGAAACTACCAAACAAGGTCGATGCGCGACACTATCTCATCATGATTCTCAACGCCATCGCCGACAAGTTTGCTGCAATGAATCGACAATACCCCAATGCCGTGAAACTCTCAGCTCTCTATCACGAGCAGACGCAGGCAGGGACACAAGAGACGTATCTGGCGGATAAGGACAGTCCGCCTGACTGGGACGAGACCGATATCTTCTCTGCTGTCCCAATCAAAACTTCGAACCCGCGAGATCGAGGTGCTGACCCAGTAGTCGACAATAAGTTCCTTTTCCGGAACCTCATGACGGGCCTTAAGAACACGTTTTACCAGCTGAGAACTTGTAATGTCGGATCTCCTATTGACCCGCAGAATGCACCTGTTCACTGGCAGGACGTTTCTTATGGCTTCACTGCTGAGGAAGTCAAGGTCATTGTCAAACTCTTCCGCGAAGGTGCCTATGTCTTCAGATATTATGAGATCGAGAAGCCAGCTGCAGAGTCGCAGTACATGTCTCCCGTGGAGTACATGGCCAACTTTTACATGGTCTCTTGCAGCAAGGAGGAGAAGGACTTGCTCGAAACATTTGCTACCGTCTTCCACGCTATCGATCCAGCCACCTTTCACGAGGTTTTCCAGCAGGAGATTCCGCGTCTTTATGACATGATCTTTGAACATACAGCGTTATTGCATATACCCCAGTTTTTCCTTGCTAGTGAGGCGACTTCTCCCAGCTTCTGCGGCATGCTTCTGCAATTCCTCATGGAACGGATTGATCAAGTTGGTTCGGCCGATGTCAAGAAGTCTTCCATTCTTCTGAGGCTCTTCAAGTTGGCCTTCATGGCGGTTACCTTGTTCGCCAGCCAAAATGAACAGGTTCTCTTACCGCACGTCGTCAGCATTGTCACGAAATCCATTGAACTGTCAACCAAGGCAGAGGAGCCCATGAACTACTTCCTCCTCCTGCGCTCTTTATTCCGCAGCATCGGCGGTGGCAAGTTCGAGCAGCTCTACAAGCAAATTCTTCCTCTTCTTGAGATGCTTCTGGATGTACTCAACAACCTCCTCATGGCTGCTCGGAAGCCAGCCGAACGCGATCTGTATGTGGAACTCTGCCTCACAGTCCCAGCACGACTTAGCCACTTGCTGCCTCACCTGAGCTTCTTGATGCGTCCACTTGTCGTCGCCCTCCGAGCCGGCACAGATCTTGTCGGACAGGGCTTGCGGACACTAGAGCTCTGTGTCGATAACCTCACGGCTGACTATTTGGATCCAATCATGGCTCCTGTCATTGATGAGCTGATGACTGCTCTCTTTGACCACCTCAAACCACATCCTTACAGCCACTTCCATGCCCACACTACAATGAGAATACTCGGAAAACTTGGTGGCAGGAACCGCAAGTTCATGACCGGGGCCGTTCCGCTTTGCTACCGGGAATATGCCGACGATCCTTCCAGCTTCGACCTGAGGCTTCTTGGCTCCAAGAAGGACAGGGCATTCCCTGCCGAGATGGGCATTGATTTCGCTATTCAGAAACTGATGGAGATCCCGAAGGTGACCAAGAACAACCAGAACCGCCAATATGACGGCTACTACAAGAAGCAGGCCTTGAACATGATCAAGTCACAACTCAAGTTGCGAATCGGGTACGATCAACTACCGGAAGACCTTCCTCGCCTATTGCGCCTCCAAGCCGAAGACCTCGTCGCCCGCAGATACGATATCAACACAGCAGCGTTCGAAGTCTCAGACCGGGACAAATCCATCCCCAAAAAGGAGTCGGAGGACCTCACTGTCAAACGTCTACTGAAAGCGATCATGTTTGCTGAGTCAATACCCGAATTTCAGGAGGAAGCGAGCGCTTTCCTGCTCAACATCTGCAAGCACTTCGCAATCATCGAAGTTGGCCGGGCTCTGGTGGACCTGAAGAAAAACTTCAGCCCTTTCGATCCCCACGCTGGCGAGGGCCTCTTGCACATAGACACGCGGAATCTTTCGGATGCCATCATTGAATCGCTAGCTTCTGATCATCCTGAAGTGCGTGAAGCTGCGCAGCGAGCAATCAGCGAGATGTACACTTCCACAGTGATCATCTTCGGTTCTGAAAGTGACGTCGGCAAACTTCCATTCTTCAGCCACCTCAGCAGTACCTTTTGTCACAGCTGCTACGAGGAAGAGTGGTTCACGAAGGCCGGCGGTAGCTTGGGTATCAACTTCTTACTCACAGAGCTCGACTTGGGCGATGCCTGGATCGGCTCCAAGCAGAGCGAGTTTATCCGGGCGCTCACATATGTGATCAAAGACATGCCGCAGGACCTTCCCGAAAAGACGAGGTGCTTGGCTCAGACAAGTCTCGAGGTGCTTTTGAAACGCATCACCAAAGACATCACCAAGGAGGATGCTCTGCCAATTGTAGCTCAGCAAGGTCAGCCGTCGAATCCTCAGGTCAAGCAGCCTCGGCTCGCCCAAATTTGTCTCCAATTCAACAACGAGCTATCGCACATGAATAAGCATGTTCGCGAAACCGCGAAACGTTCCCTGGAGCTCATCGCCAAGGCAGCCAACTGTGAAGTTTGGGAACTGCTCGAACCCTACAAGGATAGATTCCTCCAGCCCATCTATGCTAAGCCTTTGCGTGCGTTGCCCTTCACCATTCAGATCGGTTATATAAACGCTATGACGTATCATATGAGCCTGAAGAATGATTGGGTCACCTTTGATGAGAACCTGAACCGTCTTTTGATGGAGTCTTTAGCTCTCGCAGATGCTAGTGATGAGTCGCTTGCCAACAAACCTGCTGAATTCCGCACGCACGAGCACATTGTCAACCTTCGTGTCTCGTGTATCAAGCTTCTGACTACCGCCATGACCTTTGAGGAGTTTTCAAACAGCCCAACAAAGACTAAGATTCTTTCAGTCTTTTTCAAATGCCTCTACTCAGAATCTAAGCCCACTATCACTGCGGCGAACGATGCCCTGAAATCGGTCTTATCTGTTGATAGGCGACTGCCGAAGGATCTGCTACAGGGAGGCCTACGACCGGTTCTCCAGAGTCTTTCGGACCCTAAGCGTCTGAGCACGGCTGGCCTCGACAACCTGTCTAGGTTGCTGAAACTTCTCACAAGCTACTTCAAGGTCGAAATTGGTGCCCGTCTGCTCGAACAGATTGATTCAATTGTTGAACCGAGTGCACTGCAGCAGATATCCTTCACTTTCTTTGATCAACATCCTCAGATGAAGGTCATCACTGCCATCTTGAACATCTTCCACCTACTCCCTGCACCAGCTGAGGCTTTTAAGGAACGCTTGATTGACTGTTTCCTTGGACTGGAGGAGAAGCTTCGCCGAACCCAGCAAAGCCCATTCCGTCTCCCCATTTACAGATATGTAAATCGATACCCGAAGGAAATCTGGGCCTACCTACTCGGAAAACTCGAAGATCTCAAATTTGGTCGATTCTTGGCTCAGGTCCTTCGTCACCCAGACAGCAATGCCTTGCGAGAGGTTGCGGTCGAGAATATCGAGGGTTTAGTCAACCGTTGCAACGAAATCATGAGCCAGAACAACGATGCAAAGTTCATTTCCATGGTCAACACTATCCATATCTTCGAATCCATCAGCCATTTCCCTGGATCTATTAAATGGATGGATAAGAAGGAGAACCTCGACTGGTTGAAGAATATCGGCAAGGATCTGGAGACACATCTTCATCAACACACCCTTCCAGCTCATCTCCGACTACCTGCCTATCAAGCGGCGGAGCAGCTCATGACTATTCTTGTCAAGTCGCTTGAGCGGGCACCTAAGGATCTGGATGCTCTTTTCAACTTGATCGAGTCTGTGACTTCCGATGAGCTGCGCAATAGCCAAGATCTCTTCTCGTTCATTTACGAGAAAATCATCTGTAGCGACGCTATTGACTTTTGGAAGACGACCATCCTGCGTTGTTTGGAACTATATGCCGGCAAATCCGCATCCAACAAAATGAAGTATTTCTTGTTGCATTATATTGTCAACCCGGTTGTTGCTATGGACGTCATGCGACATTGGAATCAGCTGGATCAACCCAGAACCCCCAGACTAATGGACAGGACCGTCATTGATGCAGTGAGCAGCAAGATCTGGAAGGTTCATCCAGAAATGACCATGGATGATCAAGCCCAGCCTGGCATCGACCATACTCGCTATGAGGTGTTGCAACTCTCCGCCATGTTAGTCAAGTACTATCATACTACATTACAAGAAGCCCGGAAAGACATCATCAAGTTCGGCTGGACTTTCATTCGCCTCGACGACGTCATTAACAAGCACGCTGCCTACGTTGTTATCGGTTACTTCATCGCTCACTACGAGACGCCTCCCAAGATTGTTACGCAGGTCTACCTTTCCCTCCTGAAGGCTAACCAAAACGAGGGACGAGCGCTGGTGACGCAGGCTCTTGAACTGATAGCGCCAGTACTGCCTAAGCGCTGCGGAACCGGCCAGAACGAACGCAACGCTCCCTGGGCTGTTGCGCCTCGTCGCATTCTCGCTGATGAAGGACAGAATGCGCAGCAAATGACCAGCATCTTCCACTTCCTTGTCAGACATCCAGAGCTCTTTTATGAGGCCCGTGACAAGTACATCATCTTGATGATCACCTCTCTGCGCAAACTCGCAACTCCACAGAACGCGTCCCATGAGAGCAAGAGATTGTGTCTCCACATGATGTGGTTAATCTGGACGTGGGAGCAGAGGCGTGTTGAAGGAAAGATGTCCCCAACGCTCCAATCAAGATATCTTTCCGAATCGCCTACCGCAAAGAAGAGAAAGTTAGAGACTGATCAGCCAAATACCTCCTCCCCAGTGGCTAGGCACACCGAGCGAGCAGAGTACCAGATCCCGGCGGTGTTCCGATTGAAGATGATAAAGTATCTTGTTGAGTTCATTGCCCAGCTGAACGAGCGGTATGAGCTCCCGTCAGCCAAGCCTCGGGATCAAGTTTCATCCTCAATTCCTCCCGTTCCTTTGGCTTTGACAGACCTCTGCAAAAAGGCTATGAAGCTGCTTCACAACCTGGTGCAGCCTCAGTACTGGGGTGACCTTGACCTTGACCTGTTCCCCAATGTCACTCAGGTCATTCTCGCGAGCGACAAGACACAGACGATCCTCAATGCCGATCCTTCCGACAAGGAGAAGTACGACGACAAATTTCTGACAAACATCATCAATACCCTCCAGGTTGTTCGTATTGTCCTCAACTCGAAGTCGGATGATTGGATCCAGAAGAATGTACCAGCTATTCAGAAGGTCTTGGAGAAATGTCTTAAGTCGGAAAACCCCGAGATCCAGGATTGTCTGCATCTTGCCGACAAGAAGTTTGATGATGACCGAGAACTTCGATCAATCATCAAGCGAGTATTGGATTCCGTACCCGATGATACACCTATGGAGGATGCCGATGCCGATGGCGAACCGGAAACGCAAACGTCGGAGATCGTCATTTGGCTCTCCCAACTCGCGACCGAGGCAATGAACAGCAACAATTACACATCTGGTGTCAACATTCTCTGGTCACTCGGCGACCGAAAGCCGACCGTCATTGACCAACACATCGTGTCGCTGATGAAGGCGCTTCAGAGTAAGCATGCCCGCGAGCATGTACAGCACTATAATGCTGTTGCGAACCAGGCGGCTGGCGCCAACAACCGCAGCCAGGAACCGGCCACTCCAAGCGGGGAAATGTCAACATACGATCTCGATATCCAGACAAAGCTCATGATCAAGGAGATCCAGGTGGTCGCTTTGCGGATGGAAGTACTGGGCGATAACCGCCGTCCCTTCCTCAGTGTGCTTGCAACCTTGGTGGAGAAGTCCATGCACATAGAGCTGTGTGAAGAGATTCTGAACATGGTTGAAGAATGGGTGTTCCGATCGGAAGGAACTTGGCCAACTCTTAAGGAGAAGACGGCAGTTCTCCATAAGATGCTGTCTTTCGAGCATCGACAAGACTCGACTATGCTGTCAAAGTTCCTCGATCTCGTTATTCGAATCTATGAGGACCCCAAAATCACCCGCACAGAATTGACCGTCCGCATGGAACATGCTTTCCTTATCGGTACTCGCGCGGCAGATGTTGATATGCGTAACCGCTTCATGGCAATATTTGACAAGAGTCTGTCCAAATCAGGCAGCGCGCGCTTGTCCTATGTTCTTACCTCGCAAAACTGGGAGACCCTTTCTGACTCGTATTGGCTTGCCCAAGCAAGTCATTTGCTACTCGGTGCTGTGGAAATGAACGCCAACATCCAGCTGTACCAGAGTGACTTCAAAACTCTACCTATTTCTCGGCTGGCCACCATGTTCACAAAGGAAATGGAAGCAAGGGAGCCAAGTGTCATGGTTGATGATAAGTTTGAGTCTTTCATGGCTTCTCATCGCCGTTTCATGTCGGAAGTTGGCGACGTCAAGGTTCGAGACGTCATTGAGCCGTTGATGCAGCTTCAGCACATCGATTCTGATCTCGCCCACACCCTCTGGGTGAAGCTCTTCCCAGTCTACTGGTCAGCTACTGCCAAGGACGACAGAGCTGATCTGGAGCGTGGTATAGTAGCTCTGCTTACTAAGGATTATCATAGCCGACAGATCGACAAGCGACCCAATGTCGTTCAGTCACTACTAGACGGCGCGGCGAAGACTTGGCCCGAGTGCAAGCTCCCACCGCACGTCCTCAAGTTTGAGGCCATGACCTACGACGCCTGGTACACGGCGTTGGTACAGCTAGAAAATGCCGCCATCAGGCCTGAGGTAGAGTCTACTACAGTTCGCGAGAGCAATCTTGATGCTCTGGTTGAGCTTTATTCCTCTCTTCAAGAGGAGGACCTGTTTTATGGTACTTGGAGGAGACGTTGCCAGTTTGTGGAAACCAACGCTGCTCTCTCGTACGAACAGAACGGCATGTGGGATAAAGCCCAGAAACTATACGAGAATGCGCAAATCAAGGCCAGAACTGGCGTCATCCCATTCTCTCAAGCTGAGTACATGCTCTGGGAAGACCATTGGGTTCTCTGCGCACAGAAGCTGCAGCAATGGGAGATTCTTCAGGACTTTGCCAAACACGAGAACTTCCAGGACCTCCTCCTAGAATGTGCCTGGCGAAACACAGACATGTGGCAGGAAGAGCAGCATCGAGAAGCTCTGGACAACATCATTAAGGGTGTCATGGATGCCCCGACCCCTCGCCGAGCTTTCTTCCAGGCCTTCATGTCGCTACTCAAGTTCCACAACCATCAAGAACCTGGCGCCGACTTTGCTCGTGTTTGCGACGAAGCCATTCAGCTGTCGATTCGCAAGTGGCACCAGCTTCCCGAGCGATTGACCAACGCCCATATTCCTCTTCTTCAGAACTTCCAGCAATTGGTTGAACTGCACGACGCGAGCGTTATCTGCCAAAGCCTTGCCAACACCAACCAATCCAACTTGGATGTGAAGTCGGGTGAGCTTAAGCTGCTTTTGGGTGCCTGGCGTGATCGACTTCCCAATGTTTGGGATGATATCACGGCCTGGCAGGATCTTGTGACGTGGAGACAGCATATCTTCAGTCTCATCAACCAGACATACTTGCAGCTACTTCCGCAACAAGGTCAGCAAAACGCCGGCGGGGCCTCGTCATTCGCGTATCGTGGTTACCATGAAACTGCCTGGATCATCAACCGTTTTGCCCATGTTGCTCGCAAGCATAGTCTGCCCGAGGTCTGCATCAGTCAACTCAGCCGCATCTACACGCTTCCCAACATCGAGATTCAAGAAGCGTTCCTGAAGTTGCGTGAGCAAGCCAAGTGTCACTACGAAAACCCCGAGGAGCTTAGCAGCGGTTTGGATGTTATTAACAATACAAACCTCAACTACTTCAGTCCACAGCAGAAGGCCGAGTTTTACACTCTTAAGGGAATGTTCCTCGAGAAGCTCAAGCAGAAGGATGAAGCCGACTCGGCGTACGGCACGGCGTTATACTTTGACATCGGTGCGGCCAAGGCCTGGGCTGAATGGGGCTACTTCAATGACCGAAAGTTTAAGGACGATCCGACTGACCTCAATGCGGCCCGACAGGCTCTCACTTCATACCTGCAAGCTGCGGGAAGCTACAAGAACGCCAAATCTCGAAAGCTCCTTGCAAGAATTCTTTGGCTCCTCAGCTTAGATGATGCCAAGGGCACCATAGCCATGGGCTTTGATGACTTCAAGGGCGAGACCCCCGTGTGGTACTGGATCACATTTATCCAACAGTTGATCACTGGCCTCGGCCACAAGGAAGCACCGCGCGTCTTCCAGCTTCTGTTGAAGATTGCGAAGTCTTATCCTCAAGCATTGTATTTCCAGCTCCGAACTAACCGCGAGGATCTGCTCATCATCAAGCGGAACCAAGAAGCCAAAGACAGGGTAGCACGTCAACGGCAACAGTCAGTTGCCTCGAACGGAAAGGCGAGCGCATCTCCGTCCATGACCAAGCAGGAGCCTCCTCGACCTGATTCATCATCATCTCGACCAGGCACCGCGAATGCAGCAGATGGCACACCAGTTAAGACTGAGGGCGACACCAATGGCAATACGGCTGGTACTCCGGTACCAGCAGCTATTGGACAGACACAACAAAAACCTCAGCAACAAGGACAGGCTGGACAAAACCAAAAGAAGCCTCCGTGGGAGTACACTGAGGAGGTCATGTCGGTGCTTAAGACAGCCTTCCCCCTCCTCGCCCTCTCGATGGAGACCATGGTAGATCAGATTCAGAAGAACTTTAAGTGCCCCCCTGACGAAGATGCCTACCGACTCATCGTTGCGCTCCTTAACGACGCGCTCGCCTACGTCAGTCGAACGCCGCCATCTTTTGCCAAGAACGTCAAGCTGCCGTCAGCGACTGAGACTAACATCACTCGTTTCGCCGAAACGATACTGCCAAGCCACATCAAGAAGTCGTTTGAGGCAGACTTTGTGAGTGTCAAACCAACCATGTACGAGTACATTTACAAGCTGCGTCGCTGGCGAAACAAGTTTGAGGAGAAGCTTGACCACCGGGTTCCGCGAGCATCGCTGGAGAACTTTTCTCCCCACCTGAGCGAGTTCCGATATCAGAAGTTTGACGAGGTCGAGATTCCAGGCCAGTATCTACAACACAAGGACAAGAACCAGGACTTTATCCGCATCGAACGCTTCCTACCCAACGTCGACCTTGTTCGCTCTATCAGTGCGTCCTACCGCCGCATTAAAATGCGTGGCCACGACGGAAGCATTCACAAATGGGCCATCCAGCATCCTGCAGCTCGCCATTGTCGCCGAGAAGAGCGCATTCTGCAGCTCTTCCGGGCGCTCAATCAAACATTGGGACGCAAGAAGGAAAGCCGACGGCGCGACCTGCAGTTCACGATTCCTATCATGGTTCCATTCGCGCCTCACATCCGCCTTGTACAGGAGGACACTTCCTACACCACACTGCAGGGAGTGTATGAGGACCACTGTCGAAATATGGGCATGTCAAAGGATGACCCTGTGCTGTTTACGATGGAAAAGCTTAGGGGTGCTTTGGAAAGCAAGAGCTCGGTAAGTTCCTCGACAACTCGACAACTCTGGACGTCTACTGACGCAGATCAGAACAAACCCGAGCAAGCAGCTACAGCTCGACTGGAGGTCTTCAATGCGATCCAGGAGAAATGGGTGCCGTCGACAGTGGCACTGGAGTATTTCCAGAAGGTGTTCCCGCAGTTTGCCGAGTTCTGGCTGTTCCGACGCCAGTTCTCTTATCAACTTGCGGCCTTGACGTTCATCACGTATATCATGTACATGCATAACCGATATCCCCAGAAGATCAACATTTCCCGTGCAACGGGCAAGGTCTGGGGGTCGGAGATGATGTCGTACATGAGCGCGTCGAAGCCATTCTTCCACAACCCCGAGCCCGTGCCGTTCCGTCTCACGCCCAACCTTCAGACACTGATGGGGCCTCTGGCGACGGAAGGAATATTTGCATGCTCGTTGATGGCAATTGCTCGATGCCTGACAGAGCCAGAATACGAGCTAGAGCACGCCTTGACGCTGCTTGTGCGGGATGAGATGCTATTTTGGTTTACGGGCAGCCACCGAAACGGCGTGATCACGGAGAACCAACTTCGGGAGTCTGTGCAGGTCAACAGCGACTCGATTGTCAAGCGGGCAGTCAGCCTGGCTCACAGCCCCGTTGGAAACTTGCCTGCGAACCAGACGGTGATTGACGCCATCGCCAAGGCGGTCAACCCGATGAACCTGGCGCAGTGCGATGCCTTGTGGATGCCATACCTGTAAGGAGACAGGTCTACTACTTGTAATTGGAGGACAGATGGCGACGGCAGGGGGAGGGGATATATGTGCGGATCCGAGGCCGGTTTGAGACTTTGAGCATGGCGTTACGGTATAAGCAAGATAGATGTATGATACGGCGGACATGGGACAGGAAAAGCCCGAGATGATATGAAGTGGCCAGCGGGTGGCCAGATGTGTTTTGCCTTGTTTTCTCTTTTCTTCAGCTATAGCTTGTCAGACTATCAACAAATGTATAATCTTGTTCAGAAGAATGCTCTCTATTCCCGAGTGACGTGGAGAAAGCAGTGGTCTCAACTCCGGATCCGGATAGGAGCGTTTAAGAGGACCTTCTCCCCTCAAGGAAATCAACAGCCTCTCCACAAGCCGAGGCTCGGATCTGGGGTTTAGCGCATTGATGTGCAGGACGCAGTAGATCGGCGAGACTAGATTGGACATGTCACACGCGCATCGCGAAGACAACGTCTGGGGAATGGAGGAACCCCGCACAATCCCTGCTGCGGAGATGGCAGCGTAACCTCGGAGGTTTGCGTTGCCTTTTATGAATAAAGGCGGTTTGATGTCGCAGGCGCTGCCAGTCAAATGAGGATTCTTCATAGCTAGCTTCTTCCAAGTTGCTGGCTTTGTCTCGGTTCATTAGTTACCACAGCATCAACGACGTTTTGCACAATTTAACCATGGATCTCACCAAGACGCCAAGAAAGGTCTGGGAGCATCCCGACCCAAAGAGTACGGCAATGTGGGCTTTTATGCAAGAGTCGAATAGAAGACACGGACTCAGCCTTCGGGTATGATCTCTCTTGCATTTGCCCATCAGCTTGATAGAGCCTAACACTGGCCCTAGACGTTCCAGGACTTATACAAATGGTCCTGCACCAAACGGAGCGACTTCTATGCCCAGCTGTGGGAGTTTGAGAACTGGATTCACGAGGGCACTTACGATTACGTTGTTGATGAGTCCATACCCATCACTGAGCTGCCCGCCTGGTTCCCCGGTATTCGTCTCAGTTTCGCAGAGAACCTGCTCTGGACACGGCCTCCTGGCGGTGCGCCTGGTGAGCGTTCAACTCTCCACAAAGAAGATGACACCATTGCCATCACCGAGGTGAGAGAAGGCAATGCGTCAGTCAGGAATGTGACATGGGGCGAGTTTAGGCGAAGAGTGGCCAGCACGGCGAGCGCTCTGTGGCAACGGGGCGTGAGGAAGGGGGATCGTGTCGTGATGGTTGGGGCACACGCCATTGAGACTTCGGTTGTGTTTCTGGCCACGGCGTGGGTTGGTGGTGTTTTCAGTAGTAGCTCTACTGATATGGGCGTTGGTGGGCTACTGCAGAGGACCGTACAGATTGATCCCAAGGTAAGTGTGATGTTGCTGATACTGCGCAAGCGTTTCGAGGATCAAGCTGATGGATTTGGCAGTTTGTTTTCTTTGACGACGGTGCCTTGTACAATGGTAAAGTTATCGACCTTCGCGACAAGATCAAGGGCATGGTCGAGGGCTTGAAGGCCTGTCCCTCCTTTGAGGCCATCGTTGCTGTACAGCGCTTCGATGCTCCCAACGACACCTCTCAGATCCCCAAGACAGAGCGTCTCAAGACATTCCTCTCTTCTGCATCTTCCCACCCTCCGCCAATCGAAAGAGTTGGCTTCCAAGATCCCATGATCATCTACTACTCTTCCGGTACAACAGGTACTCCCAAAGCCATCGTCCACGGCGTCGGCCCTCTCCTCGTCTCACTCGGAAAAGAAGCTGTGCTTCACCGTGAGATAACCCATCGAGACGTCGGATTGCAGTACACGACGACCGGTTGGATCATGTACCTCGCCAGCGTGGCAAGTCTGGCTTTCGGCGGACGCACTGTGTTCTACGACGGGTCGCCGTTTGTGCCGGACCGATCGATAATGCTCCGTGTGGCGAGCGAGCAGCGCGTTACGCACTTGGGCATCAGTCCGCGGTGGTTGGGAGAGCTGATGAAGGCTGGGATTGTGCCGCAGAAGGAGGCGGATCTCAGCAGCTTGAAGGCTGTCGGGAGCACGGGGATGGTGTTGAAGGAGCAGGTGTTTGAGTGGTTCTACGACGGGGCGTTTCCGAATAGCGTCAAGTTGGCCAACTTCTCGGGAGGGACAGATATCGTAAGTTTGTTGTCGTGCCTTTGATGATAGGGGCATCTGCTAAGGAAATTCTTGTTATAGGCAGCCTGCTTCGTCATGGAGAACCCTCTCACGCCGATCTACGCCGGCGGTTCTCCCGGAGGCTGCCTCGGCACACCCATGGCCATCTACCCAACCTCACCCGATCCCGATAAGCCGATATCCCCAGTCGAAGACGGAGAACCTGGTGATCTCGTCGGCACCGCAGCTTTCCCCAACGTCCCCCTCTTCCTCTGGAACGACACGAGTCCAGCCCCTGGGGAGAAGTACACGTCTGCTTACTTTGCTCGCTTCCCTGGCGTGTGGTCCCAGGGCGACTTTGCAGCCGTGCACCCAAAGACGGGGCATGTGCACATCCTTGGTCGATCGGATGGAGTCTTGAATCCGAGTGGCATCCGGTTCGGAAGTGCCGACATCTACGCCGTCGTAGAGGGCGGATTCGCAAAGGAGGTGGCGGAGAGTCTCTGCGTAGGACAGCGGAGGCCACAAGATGGCGATGAGAGTGTCGTGCTGTTTTTGCTAATGAGAGAGGGAGTCAAGTTTGATGACAGCTTGGAGAGGAGGCTCCGAGAGAAGATTGCCCAGGACTTGACAAAGAGGCACGTGCCAAAGTACATCTTTGAGGTGCCTGAGATTCCGGCAAGTATTGTCCATTTCCTACCTCGGGCTTCTTCCATACTTAAGTATCAACCTATGGGTTAAAAGACCTTGTGCTAACGCCGACCAGGTCACGGTCAATGGTAAAAAGGTGGAATTGCCGGTCAAGCAGATCATCTCGGGCCATACCGTCAAGCCGAGCGGGACGCTGCTGAACCCGCAGAGTCTGGACTTTTTCTACCGCTTCCAGAAGATTGAAGAGGTTGGGGGTGTTCGAGCCAGGCTGTAGACCAACGAGATGGCTACTTACTGACTGGATGGAATAGGAAGTAGATTCAAATATATGATACTAGATGACAGTTGCAACGTGACAGGGTATAGCATTAAGTAAGTAGTAGTAGTAGTAGCATGTTCCGTGATAGCCTCCATCCACTGTCCGTCTCCCACTCTCTGCTCGTGACACTCCAACAACACCATTTCTCTACATCACATATTCTTCACTTCATCCTTGGCCTTTGGAAACTTGCCCCCTTTCACACCGTATCTCCAGGCCATGTATCCCAACATGCCCCCTACAGTCCCCAACCCCATGCCGCCAACAGCTCCCCTCCACCCCAGGCCTTTAGCAGCTCCCGCCCCCATCACAGCGCCAACTCCAGCGCCTACGACGGTCCAGTCGTCGGTCTCGACCTGGCCCGGGTTCTCGAGCAGCCTCCAGCTGCGGTCCTGCCACTCGATCTCGTCGCGGCCGTACATGCGGGTCACCGTCATCACGAGGCCGAGGCCCAGCGCCGCGACCGTGCCCGTCGACGCGGAGCGGAGCAGCCGCGGCGTGAAGGAGAGGACGTCGGCGCTCTTGGGCCGGAAGGCGGGGATGAGCTGGCGGGCCGATGTGATGCCCGTCGCGATGATCGTGTTGAGGGTGATGGTGCGGACGATGACGTGCGCTGTGAGGATTGTGCGGCCCAGGGGCTGGTCCTCTGCGTAGGGCGCGTGGGGGAAGAAGCGCGACATGGCGATGATGGTTTGTGCTGGTGCTTGGTGTTTTGGTGTTTTCTGAACTTCAAATGCTGAACGTGGTAATGTATCAATGGCGATGTCCTCTCACAGAGGAACAGATTGTTCAAGATGCGATAAGACTAATCCCGGTGTAACTCATGCAAATGAAAGTAAGCGTAATGCCTGTCGTCTGACAGCGCCTGTATCTTGTAAGATTAAGCTTACTAGTAATCAATCCAAATACAACCCGATAAGTTAAAACAGCAATACGCCATCTCCTCGACGTCCCCTCATTCCTCTTTATACTAACCGTCCCCCGTATGAAGCGTCAATCATCAACGCCGCGTCATTCCAATCAAGCCACATTTCTCCCACCCCTTACAAATCCTACGGCGAATCTCCAGAGTTCGCACTCTCATAAAGTCCCGAGATGCTTCACCCTAGCAAGCGCCCGCTCTCGTGAATAAGCACAAGGCGATTGGCCCAACGGCCCCGGACTGATTGACAGTGCCTGTTGAACCAGTAACGGTCTAATAAGGACGAAGGCACTGCGTTTTACCCAAAAGCACCTCGTTTAGTAAGAGAGCTTTATCACGTGATATAGTATATCTTAAAGTAGACTAATATATAGCAAAGACGTTATATATAGGTTATTTAGAGATAAGGGGTTCTTAGGACTTAG
>JADBHU010000523.1:0-23737 GCA_017140155.1 Fusarium devonianum | reverse complement strand
AAGATATACTATATTACGTAATAAAGCTCTCTTACTAAACGAGGTGCTTTTAGGTAAAACGCAGTGCCTTCGTCCTTATTAGACCGTTACTAGTTTAACAATTACTCTAGCTCGTCTTAAACTTGATCTAGTATCGGTTTAATATATCGGATTATAAACTTGGGTTTTCCTCGATGAGATTCTGTAGGACGTTGCTGTTCCCTCTGTATAGGCGATATTGCCTACGACCTGCGGTCTAAACTCGCTCCGGGCGATATTATGCTATTATAATAGGGTATCGCTCCTTTAGTAGAGACGATAGAGGTCAGCTACCTAAGGATTCGATACTTGACTTTATTTATACGGCGGCGTCCTTTGCTCCCTAGATACTAGTTTTATGCTAGAATACGAAAGTACTAGGTCTTTCGCTATGATATTAATGTTTAAGACCCGGGCAGAATGCGGTCTAGTTATACCGGAGGAGGAGATTAGGTGCGGTATGCCTTATTGGTTCTGGCCGTGTTTATCGAGGAGGCTATGGTAATGTTAGGGTCTACGGCTATATATGAGGCGTTATCGGCATTAGCTAACATCAGCCTCCACTCGTAGAATCTAACGGCGCCGAACGTAAGGATTAACCTTATTTCAACTAGAGGCCTTGGTCTAGGCTTTCGTATATACTCTATATCTCACCGAGAACGCCACGACGTACCCTAGCACCACTATCATCTTTGACCTCACTACCTTGACCCTGAGCTCCCCGCTCGATCTCACCCTGACCTTAGCGTTGATGTTCGCAGTCGCTCTGATCTACCAAAGGTAGCTATTCTCTCTAATAATCCTAGTGACGGTATTCGGGCACCTCTAACTCTTCTTCTTAAGGAAGAGAAGCTCCATAAACCCCGTATCTAGCCTAATCTCGACCGCCCTCGCGGCTATATTAGATACCGAGTCTATGCTGACCATATTAATGCTTAGAGGTAGTTACTCGATAGCTATATTCTCGATAGACTAGGTTTTCTTTATTTTAGATACTATGCTCGTTTATTAAGGATATGAATATATCCTTTGCCGCTTATACTTAAGTAAGACAGGCTCGGGCGTCTCGCCTAGCCCAGCCTCCCATGCTCGAATCTAGCCTTAGTCGCGTCCTTACTCTCGCCATAGAGCTATACTCGGTATAGTTAGACGTCATAGTCTAAGTAAGCGTCCGCCCTAGCTACGTTATATAATACCTTTAGTTTAGTACTCTTATAGATATAAATAGTTAAGAATATAGGCTAGATCCCGACTAGTTACGGATAGCTATACGTCGATTATACTTAGATATACGAATATAGGTAAGTAATTATCTATAATTCTATTAATAGTATCGTTATAAGCATAGACCAGAGGCCGTTTACTATTATTAGGGTGGCTAAACCGAATCGAATATTAATACCACGCCTATAGAGGCGTCTTATAAATAGTCCGCGATAAAATCTAAGATATTCGAATACTATATAAGATCGAGAATATCTTTATAACTAGGTTTAATTACCTTCGGCTATTATATAAAACTATAATACTTATATATACTATAATATATAAAGTAATAGACTATAACTTAATCTAGACAGTAATAGATTAGAAAGAAAAGGTTATATTCCCTAAGACCCACGAATAACCCTAGTCTAGATAACGAGAGCCTCTAGGGTTAACTATGCTATTAAATTAGCTATAGATAACTTGCGTTCTAGTTACTTATAATAGCACGAACTATAACCACGCCCTCTTAATCAAGACCATATTCATAAGTAATATCATACCCTCGAAGTAGAGGTCGCCGACTTCTTATCCGTATTTAAATTAGTCGTCGACCCGAAGTCACGTTATACCTCCTAACAGCTAGATACGCCCCCCTTCTCCGAGTATATCTATTATAACGGGCTTAGCGACGCTAACGCTATTAAGCATATAGCGATAAAGTGCATTAATAAATCAAAGACGGCTTATATATCTTTTAATAGCTCTTATAAATACTTACTTATTTATCGTAGCGAGAAATATAATTAGTTAAGATACCGTCGCTATTATTATCTTAGGAGACTTCCTCGAATCTAAGAAGTCTAACAATAAGTACTATATTAATACTATTTTCTCAGACCGCTAATTATAAGTACCGTAATATCCTAGCCTTATTCTCTACTAATAAGACTATTAAGCTATAGGTTATTAAAAGGATTCGCATTCAAATAGGCTTTCTAGGGTAATATAGTTATTTCTTATCGGCACTATTCTTATGTTAGCTGCTAACGACCAGCTTTCCTCTATCTATGAGGTTTTATAGATCAGGCTATCGTCCTAGAGCAAGTGATAGAGTACTAGTTACGGAAGCTTATCGTCTATACGAGGTATAGAAATGATCGGGAATGACTTGTTACTATATAAGCGTGTGCCTTTATTAGGGAAGTATTTATAAATATAAACCTATCGTCGTCCTCTATTTCTGCGTGAGCATCTAGGCCACTCGTCTCCTCTACTGAAAGGGTTCTAGTTATAGAGGCTGTGTGGCAGTCTAAATGAGTGCGGAGGTCATTATGCAGATCATTCATCATGAGGGTTTAGCATGTTTAGGTCGCTTATGCTCGGAATCCAGACCGTGCGGAGAGGGACATGATAGCCAAAGACATCACGGCCCTGATTTATAGGCGTTCGGTCACTGCCATATTGAGAAGGGCGATAATATACTCGGCAAGGACGTCGACGTCGGCATCAGACGTGAAGTATACACATAACACTATAGCGCAGCCATTGCTACGTTTGGCTTTGGCCGTGGATAGAAGTTCAGAGGAATATTCGATATCTTTCCGCATCTAGACGCTCCGATAAGTGCGGCGAGCTGGTCCCTTTTGGGTAGGGTTTCTAAGAGCATGCCAGTTCTTTGCCATAGCGTCGTTGCCACAGGGTCAAGTATCTTGTTAGTCTTAGTGTTTGGCGGACAGGGCGAGCAGATCATATACACGGAAGGTCTATGGTTGGATAGTGCGTCTTAGACATTCCTCAAGGCGTTACTAAGAGAAGCAACGAGGGACCGAACCGCCAAGACTAAGGCTCCCAAAGCCACCGCCGTCGATTCACGCTTATTGTCTCTAAGACCGTTGAACATCCTGCTGTTATACCTGTCTCTTAGTCCGGACCTGTATTTAAGGTCCCCGAGGCTAACGAGCCATCCAAATTGCCTCCCCCGACTATATTTGATCTCTTCTCACTGACTGACGCCCCTATGCTTACCGTCGTGAACTCGGAGCGCTCGAAGCTAGGCAGACCTAGTGTTCCTTACGAGAGACGAGGGGAGGCCTTCATTGTATAGACTCGGGAGTGGTCAAATGTATCGACTTTCCGCTCTGGCTACGGCCCAACACTGGCTCACATGTCTATAGCACTGCTAGTTGGGACTAAAAGCGATGATTAAGTTTTTTAGCTTTGACTGCAAGAGGAGATATTAACAGCACGCCAAATACACCCTCTGCTTCACAGACCGCTCTATCCTCATGACAAAGATACATAACGTGACGACTTCTATCAAGGCACGCCAAGGCATCGATAAAGAAGAAGAAACTCGAGGATGCCCTCAGTCTGGACCATGAGCTGAGTAACGAGGCCATTTATCATACGCGCGGAGCACCTATCACTATCGAGAGCGGTATCACTCCCAGACTTATCATGCTCGTCTATTCCTCGAGTCACAGACAGCACTAGCGACCGGCAGAGATATACAGGAGAGTTCAAAAGGCTTCATATAGCAGTTCTTTAGGTTACCTGATAACGAAATGACTTGAAGTAACCGGCTTGCTAAGAATAGGAGAGGGAACCAGCATATGTATATACTAGTGACCAAAGGCTTCAAGTTCTGACAAGGGCTTAACGCAACAAGTAGTCATCTCTCTTGCCACGGCGGACACCTCACATAGCCATTTAATCGATAATAGCGATAGGCGGTATGTGCAAAGGGCAGGGACGTAATCAACGCAAGCTGATGACCCGCGCTTATAAGGGATTCCTCGTTAATAGGCAATAACTACAATGCTCTATCCCTAGCACGACCGAGCTTAGCAGATCACTAGGCCTTTCAGATAAAGCACAAAGCGCAGGTATCAAAACATAGACGTTATCTCGTTTAGTACTTTATTACGCGTGATAATATAAGCTCGCTTTAAGCCTAGGTTGCGCGGGTTAGAGGAGGAGAAGACGCTAGCAAGCTTAGTCGGCGCGAGCTTAAGCAGGCAATAAGGCGAAGGAGTCTGACCAGCTATTATGACTCTATGCGGGCTTGGTTGGCCGCTTAACTATTTGACATAGGTGTTGGGTCTTTATTAGAGTAATAGCTAACCCCTACGAAAGGGATACCTTGCGTAGGTCGCAGATATCGGCATAGAATAGCCTGTCTATACTTGTGCCGTGTCTAAGCTCCCTTTCATCCTCCAACACAGAAATCTCTCGGCGATAGAAATAGTATACATCTGCTATAGCTGATAAGCCGGTGTCTGTCATTGGTATACCTGAGAGATAGCCGTGGAGCTATCGCAGGCTTACTTCGCGTCTATTACCTCGAAGTCGTCGTTATCTTATTAGCGGCGGACCATACTAATAGAGGAACCTCTCGGAATATACTCGTGATATAGACTAAGCAAATCAAACACGCCCCTTAAGGTTATCAAAGTTAGTAGATAAGTAAAGCAAGGCCAGGCGTGGCAGATATATGATTCGGCAACTCGTTTCAAACGTATCGATAGTCTGGCCCGTTGTCTTAAGCTCTCCCTTGAACGGGCCACCAGAAATCGCCAGACTATATATTAATTTTAGCTACAGCCGCAAGCAAACAATTAGCCGACAGCGAGGCAAGTAGCAATTACAAACTATCAGCCAAGTCCAGTCTCCTCGGCAAAGTCCACATATAGCGACCGAGGCACCGTAGTCACTCTCGATATCAGCGATTCCGCTATTATCTTTTTACTTGAGTTTACTTAGTCCGCTAATAGCAGTCTTTATATTTGTCTCTAGGATACCAGAACGCGATTAAACGGGGTTAGTATAAAAGATAACGGCCGTGATACGTCTCGGACCTGACGCCACGCGGACAGCTAGCAATATTCTTCAACAGCCGCACCAAGCCCGAGTAGCAAATCAGTCTCTATAAGCCTGGCAACGGCACTTGCTAGATCCTTTTCCTTTACCGTTGTTTAGTTATTACGACGGCCCTTTATAGGTGAGTGATTATCCCCTTGATCTACCTATGCCTCTAATATGCCGAGTCGGCTATCGCGACAAAGCTTCCTCTAGGTTATGTTGCTATTATATTCCTCACATGCTATATGCGTCTTTAATTGGTAAGTCGCTATCGATTCTTCTTCAATACTGTGTATTATACCGACCGCTTAAATCAAGACGACTCCCGTCGCCTCTAACGAGCTGACGGCGGGGGACATTAATCCCTAGCTCAAAGACACCAACGGCGTTAAGACAGAGCTTAGTCTTTGGGGGATATCGAGGCCTGGATGATTACTATAACACAAGTACGAGCCTACTTTCAAGCCTAATTCTAATACTTATCCGAGATTTACTACATTTACTAATATATTTAGATTCATGCTTCACTATCGTCCGAGAACAGATACGGATATGGATCTCGGTGCTCCATCATCTAAGACTTAAATAACGACTAGCGTTGCAGAGCTGAGACCCCAAGCGATCAGGCATCGTCACGATATTAATATGCACGCACTAAATTTAACCAGACTCAAGGCGCCTAAACCGACGAGGTGCGGCTGGCTATGATAGAGGCTATAGGGAGGAGCTGACCGAGGAGACTAAGGGTCTGGAGATTGGCGTTGCGGTCGATCTTACTCGTGCTGTTTCTATCCTCCCTACGTTCCTCGGTATGCTCAGTAGAAATCCCGACGCTATCTTTTGGTATGAAGATCCCACTTTTACTAGAAACAGGGTCAGAGCAAAGCCTATCTATGCATCTCACAGGGCTCAACCTGGGACGCTTCTAGGCTAGAGCCATTGCTTAGGCGTGGTTCGGAGTTAACGTTATTGGTGTCCTTTTTGGTGTGGTGAATCTACAATTCAGCTATTACACACCTTAACAAAGTTCGTTAACTACATGAAAAGTCGTGATATCGCGAAGCACCCGGCAAGAAGCTCCTATACGCTCACACTTAGGTGCTACAGTAGTTATATCAGATCAGATAGGACCGTCTACAGCCTACTTCATGCAAAATAAGCCAAGAGTTTTGAGCCCATAGAATCAAAGCAGAAACGTCTAGGACCAACAAGTTCTTCATTCTACTTCTCTTCGTCAAGCTATCGATAGAGCCAGCAGCGCGCCGTCGGTGAACGCAATAACCCGTCTATCTATAGCGAGCAAGGTGCACCCTCTCTAGGTTCTTTCAACGGCGGCATTCCAGGTGAGGAGACTCTCCTACAAAGTACAGGGCGACTATGGCAGCAGGTGATAATATCCATACTTTTGCAGCGCCTTCGCTTTAGCTACGGAAGGTTATTAATATAATACGAGCCACGTCCCCGAGGGCGAGATAGTATCGCTAGAGCCGTTGGTACGTTCTATCCGAGAGGCGGTCTTTAAAATATCGAAGTAGAACTATAGGTCCCAGGATACGGTATTATGGATTCATATCTCGATATAGACGTTGGCCTGCGGTATCGTTTGCCCAATTGGCATGGTCTTGGGCTCACATATCTCGCGAGCTATTTATATGAGAGACTAAGACGAGATAATCTATAATCAAAGGATCACTTGAAGCGATTAGACTGACCGAATTATGATAAGTAGCCTCGATGGCTTCCGTGAGTTTAGCTGTAATCTACCATATTGCTAAGTTGAAGCTGAGAGGTAAGTATCGGGTACGTTTCAAGGCCTATGCTATATTTCTCTGGCCACTATCTGTCTGGCCCTAGATAATTCAGATGAGATCTTTATACCACGACTGGCATAACCGCTATAATTCGCTCTTCTGCTCATCTTAGTACTACTAAAGGAACAAACTTCTTATTATTAGTGCCGTGGGAGCTGGCTGCCAGAGTCATCTTACTCAAATCATCGTAGGAGAATTCAGATCGAGCAAATATCAAAGATACCTCTGGACCGCTGCTGGTCTCGCGCTGAGCCCGTTGGTGAAGCTTGCCAGACGGACACGTGATAGGCATGCTGTGTTGTCGTAATAGCCAGATGCGTGATCATAGAGGCGGTGCTCGATATCTCGGGTGTTTGAGGGATGAGTTTTGTGCGATGATGAGCGAGGTTGATTGCACGCCACGGTGATCTTTTCCGATCCGGCAATAGTGAATAACCGTATTGAAAGCTAGGACGGGGCGGATGAAATGCAAGTAGCTCACTATGCCTTTACTCTGCCTCAGCTGCGATGGGATTTTGGAGATGCTGTTGCTGCTCTCATCTCTGCTCTACTTCTTAGTCTCGAGTATCTCGTATTCCATGCGCCGAGCGTGCCGCCGTGCACGCTGGTGTGGGGCTATACCTTATCACTAAGACGACGCTAGACTTATTTGAGGTTCAGCACGAAATCAGGGGGAAGTTGAGCCTTGAGGGACCATTGCCGCTCCGGCCCCATCTGAGTTGCGATTCCGGGGTATAGCATTAATGGAGAAGATACGAGGCCAGCCCTTCCACCGAAAATGTTCCCGTAGAAGCTCTGATATATTAAAAGCATACTTGGGTCCAACGCGGACCTCGAGCAACGGGAACTGGCGAATTCAGGGCAAACGATGTGAACTAGACGTGATATCCTCGGGCAGACCTCACTATACTCGACGCGCTGTTGATAAGTGGCAGTTTTGGAATAGCAGCTGTCACGGCAGGATGGCACGGGTGTACTGGAGTCGAAATTGCCCCTTGGTTGAATCCGGAGCATGCTAATCAACTCAGCGACCTAGGTCTACTGAAAAGGGACTCATATGCCAGAGGCCGCGAGGAATGAATATTAAAGATTATCGACAGACACTAGCACGACTCGATCGAAAGATGGCACAACGTTGTCATCAGCCACGGCCGCGATGGCGAGCTCTTCTACTCTGCCGTTTGATGATAGAGGGTAAGGACAAACAACACCAAGAGAATAGTAATATCGCCGCAGTAGACGCTTAATCATCACGAGTCGGAACAAGGCTTTAGTCAGACTTCCCCATGAGAACAGGTCTTAATACGTCTCGGCTCCTGTACTAGAATCAGCGAGGCTGAATGACTAGCAACGCTTCCTAGACGCTTTAACACGAAGACATCTCAGAGCAGCTTCCAGGCGAAGGAATTGGCGGGGGGGCTGGCACCAAGCTCGGCCGGATCTCCCCCGGAGCCGAGTATCCCGGTCTTGCTCTTATGGTCCTCCGTACACGCCCGGAGCCGAGACCACTACGTACCGCGGTTGCACCAACTAACAAAACACTCGGCCTCGCGCTGCTCGCATCAGAAATAACCAAGCACACCCACCCAGGCTTCTTCTTCTTTCGCTTCACGTGCTTATTCTCT
Organism: Fusarium devonianum; assembly: GCA_017140155.1. NCBI lineage: Eukaryota > Fungi > Ascomycota > Sordariomycetes > Hypocreales > Nectriaceae > Fusarium > Fusarium devonianum. The sequence goes on along the minus strand of JADBHU010000523.1, from coordinate 15,213 downwards.
TCTTACTACGAGGCGCCCTTGTCCAGCCACGCATCGTACGCCGCACAGGTTCACCCAAAGGTCAGCCACCGCCCGCTGCCCACGAAGAGTCTAGGCCACAGCGCACCTCCCTGATTAGCTACGCAATTGCTTGAATGTTTTCCATCTACTTTTAGTGCTGTATTTGTAACGCGCGTAGGTTGAGGATTAGTGCATGGGTTCTGCAGCAAGTGACTGTCTAGGTACTTGGCCAGGACATCCATCTCTCAGCCACACACACTCGTGCGCCACACAAGACCAACTCCAAGAGCATCACCATGCCATTTCCAGCTCTAGAGCTAGCAATGCATTGCCTATATAAATATCTTTGAAATTAGGGCGTTTATTAATTATTTTCCAGCCCATGTTATCATCAGAACGAGGTGCGCTCGCTGTACCGTGACGACCGCTGAAGCACGCGCGAGGCGGTGGTAGACGTAGCCCCTGCCCTTAATACTATAGAGAGACAAGCGCATTTTATATCGACGTAACCGGTAGAAAAAGCCAATAAAATTCTCACTATTCTACTAGAGCATCTTCAACTAGCAGGGCTTTCGAGAATTGGCTGATGGAGATGTTGCGCTACTGCGTGAAGTACGTAGCATGTCTTCCTCGAGCAGACCCAACAGTATCACTAATAATTAATCACAAAGCTAGTATCGGTGATTATTAAGTGACCTATGCAGACTACGAGATTCAAATCCTACTATACAGAGCAGTAATCCTATTTTGTCTTGCCGGAAACATCAACAAGGCAGTGCAATTCGTACGCAGTGGCCTTGGCTATTGAAGTACACCACCTCTTGTTTCAGCGAACGCACGCTTGATATATCGGTAGCCAAACCTCAGCGTCTACCATCCTGGGCCTAAGCCTCACCAAGCTGTAGCTATATTAGACAGCGAGTAATGCCATCTCAACAAGTCGCAATGTCCTGCAAGACGAGAGCGTGTATTATCATATAACCCAATAGCCACCTCGATCCGTAGCATCCACCCAAATACAACCCCTACTTCTACAACCCAAGCACACACAGCACCCTCTCACCCATACTTTCCATCACTCTCCTCCCTCGCCACGCCCGTACAGCACCCCATCCACAACAGTATTAAACTGACGCCGCCGCAGCTCAAACTGCACGCGGTCATGCCTCGCCAGCCGCTCCAGCTCGTTCTCGCAGACCTCCACGTCCTCCCGCTTCACAGCCTCCATCTCGCGCTGGTGCGCCGCCGCATCCCCCAGCGCGCTGTTGACAGCCCGGATCAGGGACGGGCACGAGCCGCGGGCGCAGAGCTCGTCCCGGACCTGCTGCGCGCGGTGTCTCGCCTGCTCGCGGAGCCTGTCTAGCTTCTCGATCGTCTGGACGGCCCGGTCCTTTTTGCGCTGCAGGATATCGAGGTCTCGCTCAATGTACGCGGCGTACTCGTGCAGGTGGGAGTTTGCGATGGATTGGGAGATGGGGTGGGTGAAGTCGACGGAAGCGATGTCGGTGTCGGCGCACGAGCTTTGGGATTCGGTGTCGTCAGAGGCTGGGGCTGGAGGAGGAGGAGTAGTAGTAGTAGAGGCCGGGGCAGTGACGGAGACGGCGATGCAGGCAGAGGCAGGTTCTGGTGTAGGAGGCGGTACGGCCGAAGCAAGTCGGGGCGCCACGGCCCGTTTCCTCTTCTTCTGCCTCGGCTGGCTTGGCTGCTCCTGATCTCGGCTTGCGGTTCTCTCGTCGCCGCGTGTCTGGGCGCGTGTCTGACAAGGCATGGCTGTGGGAGTCTCAGAGATGTTTGCTGTGAGTCGATGATGATGTCGTGCTTGTTAGTGTTGAAGCAGTCAGACATGGCGAGAGATGACCAGCCAAATGCCAGCTCGCAACTCAGGGGCGCCATAGGCAAACGCCTGCGCAGACAGATAGCTAGGTGAGAAGTGCGGCGGGCCGAGATGCGGGACTGCGTTGGCGTTGCGGCAAACGGATGAAGGTCTGTTTGCCGTGAGTGGGGAGAGTGCTCAAACGCTCCCTGCAAACAAGGTATGGATCCATTTGTGAACGCGTCAGAGGGAGCGCATGCCAGGCCAAGCCAAGGCATCCGTTGGGTGCAGTCGCCGTAATGGAAGAGACGGGTAGGTTGTTTGTGGTGGGTTTTGGTCTGGGCCAAAGCGAGAGTTAGTTCTACCGAGGGCAAATACACAGTAGGTATAGCAAGCGGCGAGTCCGTGACAGACAAGCACGGCGGGGTGGGTTCAAGGCATGATGGTTGAGATGGCTAGATTCAAGAACGTCGAGTAGTATACTAGACTCGAGATCTAGTTAGCAAGAGTCACTCGAGGTACTATGGAGGATATAGCAGTCAGGTGAGGTAAAATAGTAGATGACAGGAATGTCTCACTGCACTGCTTCTTAGTGGTCTGCCTCCTGAGATCAGCTGGGCTTCATAGTGACGCGAGGAGCGAGTTACGTCCTTTATATCGAGGCGGCTGGGGAGGAAGCTGTGGTTTATCTGGGATATGTCTCTTGATTGAACTACTTGTTGTTGGAAGAGACTCTGTCTGAGTCCAAGGTTGACGCCTGGCTTGTCGTCGCTGAATGTAACGCGGTGATTATCGGCGTGCACTTTAAGATGGTCAAGAGTCTGGATACTTTGATCTGTCTAGTCGCTTTAAGGAGTAGCCCCTAGATACTGGCTGACATAGTCGGCTTGCTCTAGGGATAGAACAGACCTGAATAACGCCCGAGTGTCTCTGCTGTTGTTGTTGTTGTTGTTGTTGTTGTTGTTGTTGTCTTGGTGGCTGGCGCAGACTTGGCTAATCTGGTCTCATCTCTGCGCATCTGTCTCCCCCGCCTGGAGGTGTCGCTAAAGATAGCAAAAAGACCAAGAGGATCATGACCGATTATTTTTGGTAGCCGTGTTATTATGCTAACGAGACTCAGTGGGTGCTCCAGCGGTCGCTACAGGGGGAGCGACACCAAATGTGGTTTTTGATTGGCTGCTGCTCTTGGAGGCGGTGCAAGTTGTGGCTGTCAAGTGAGGCGGGGCTTGTGGCTGTCCAGTTGTGGCGGACGGGTGTGGCTGCGCGGCCAAAGAGCAGCTTACCACGTGCAAAGCAGTCGGTGCTCATCACGTGCAAAGCAAGAGAAAACCCGCGGCTGGTCACGTCGTGGGCCACCCAAACGAGCTCCTCACGTGCCGAGCTGGCCAACTTTGGCTGCTGCACCCAAACCATCAACATCAACATCAATTGACCACACACAGAATGTCCTCCTCTCCCTCAATCCGCACACGCACAGCCAGAGATGAGATTATCCCGTAGATCAATCATCAACGTCTAGACAATACGCGCTGAGCTCACTCTGCCTTCCCTGTTGTCTCCGTCCGTGCCGCGGCAGGCCTTGGCTTGGCACACGCTTGTTTGCTTGTTCTGTTTTGAGGGGGGGCGGACCAGAGTCTCCGATGTAGCCCGTAGCGATCCGTGGGTGAGGCCCTGGTGCGTTTGGCTTGGCTGAAGGCAGTAATTTTAAGACGGGCCGTGGGTGGTTTTACTTGGTTTATCGGCGATGGGCCCCGTTTGTTTGATTGCGGGTGCGCCTTGGCAATTCTGAAGGGAGGCCTCCTAAAGGTCAGCCAGCCATTTGCTCCTATCTGCGTTTTCTTTTCTGTCGGCTGGCTGAGTAGCTTTCTCTGTCGTTGGTCCGAGAGCAAGTTATGTCTGGTTCGCGAGCGGTCGGCGAAGTCCGTAGTGCATGGTCCAAGTACTTGGATTGAGGGGCCTTTGAATTAAACTGTGCCTATTATTCTTATAACTAAGTCTAGTTGACTTTTTTGTAGAATATAAAGTCACCGTAGCGCCGAGTTGGACCGATGCTGTGGATAGCCCTCTCTATGCTGGCGATTGATTCTATATACTTAGCCTTAACCTTTGGACGCAAATGGGCAGGAAGAAGACACCTCTTGTAACTTGCCAGCATATTTCCCTTTCCAAGGTGAGACAATATGAATCGCCGAAAATCTCTGCTTCTCTCCTGACTGTACCTTGCTCTTATCTCCTGTATTCGCCGATGCTATTGGCCTGGTTTCTAATAACCACGGTCCTGTCCTTGACCCTTGGCGATAGATATTCGGCTACCCTCGAGGGGTGTGAGAGTAAGAGTGAGCCACGAGTAAGTTATTATTTTTTAGTCACGGCGGTTAATGCCTTTTAAGAAGCAGCACTAAATCACCTACTAAGCCTGTAACACCAATAACTCCTCATCCAAATCCCGTCACCCACGCATCACCATGATATCCATACCCTACACCTCAAACCCTGCCTGAACTTATCGGCCGCGTTCTAAGCCGCGTTCTACCTCTCGCTATAAATGCGCTCATCATGCCGGCCTCAGCACTACTATTCTTTCGTGATCCCAGAGTTGCGCTGCGCGATGGGGCGCTGCTGGCGGTGCTGGTCTAGGGTAGCCTTTTGGGCGCGGAGTGACTCTTGCGAGGAGGGAGCTTCGAGTTTGGTGGCAGGTGGAGATGGCATAGTGGCTGATTGGGAACTGGTCACTCTTTTAGCTGGTGTCTTGGAATATAAAACCTCTGTGATTGAGTGCGACGCTAGGTGGACTAACTATAAGCACAGTTATATCCAGGAGCAGTAGATCCAAAGAGAGACACCAACACGATATATATCTAGATGCCTGAACCGAGAACCAGAGTAAATCTGGACAGACTTTCCAACATCTTCCCCTAACAAGACAAAAAGGCCGAGTAGTTTTAGCAAGGCAGGCTGTTGCCTTTGGTGTAGGCTGTGCTAGGATAACTACCACGGTGTTTAGCATGTGGCCCTGGACCATACAACAAGGCCGGCATATAAAGCTCGGCCGGCGTCGAGAGCAATTACTATTGCCAAAGCCGCTGATGTATCAAAGAACGCTGAAACTGCCGTCCTACTCTGAGCCTGACGCGGTGAGCGATGCGTTACTTTCGGGTTTTACTTTGTGTTAATTGAGCTGTTGAGGTAGATCTCACACTCAACTTAACTCAAGCCAGAGACTCCCCCGCCCCATACTTGTTATGTTGGAGAGAATCATGATAATGTCTTGGTATTGCTCTAGCCAAAGTACCATATGGCAGTGAGGTGGTGGATCGTGGTTAAATCTATGAAGTCTTGTTGCTAGCTTTGGAGTTTAGTTAGATAGGAGTCTTAGGCGGAAGCTTGGGTGATACTATAAGACGGAGATGCTGTAGATGTCAGAGCAAGAGAGCTCTGTTCCTGGTTGACTATGACTTGGCATGCTTATTTGCGGTGTGCCTCCAGCTGGCAAGCTTGCTTCGAGTTTACACAAGGATATTTAATGTCCCGTGGCATTGCTGGCACTCTATGAGCCAAACTTCTTAAGACTTTTAATTCCGGTGCCCTTAATAACTATATTCTCCTGTCTCACTTTATCTATCTCTATTCATTCACTATATCTGGATTAGACCCCTATGCTACTAGTGGTCTATTAATGTCTCTTGTCTACTAATACGAATGTGTAAATATTCCTATCTAACGCGAGGGCATATGTTTAGATATAGATAGCGTCGCTCCTTTCCCCCTATCTATTTGTCTCTTACGGCCTTCTTACCAGGACGTTGACAATCGCCTCTATATACTAAACTTAGCGAATATTATCTCTCTAATGTCTTGTCCCAATCGCCCCATTTCCTAAGACTATACTATCCCCTCTTCTATCTTTGTGCCTCTTAAACTTAACACTTCATCTTAAAAGCAGGACGATCATAGAAGCGGCCGAAACGATATACCATGGGCGGTCTGAGCACACGCGTATACTTATCATATTTTCCTATATCTGTCTGAAACCCCAGTTGATGAGTTATATTAGCGATCAGTCGGTTACAAATCGGCAGTGAGCATTCAACACTATGATCCTCTATGAGCTTGCCTATCATAGCTCCACATACATGCACTAGACATGGCCAGACAACGTCGCCAAGGAGTAATAGTAGCTCGGCACCCGATTTCAAAAGACGTTAACATTGACAAGCAAAGCAGCCATGATAAGGAATCTCTAAATACGCGTCTTGCTGCTCTTAACTTGTCCCGCTGAAATTTAGCATAGCATTAAATCCATTATTTCGCTATAGGCCGAAGACCAAGGGCATATCAAGAAGTACTAAAATAAGCTTAATCGCGTATAGAGTACTTCTACCTGAGAATCTGGTCGCCTTGATGGACTGTGACCGCCGCCTCTTTCACCGGAGCAGTATATGCTGATGCTGGGGGGCAAACCCAGAGACACTAGGATACAAAGAAACAGAGAGAAACGAGGACATGGAACCTAGCCTATTCACTTTGAATTATTCAGTAGCTTATTCCATAGCCGTTTGAGATTATTTAATACAAAACGGATAAGCTATCGACGCTTGCTAAGGGTAGACTGCGAAATATTTTCTAAATCACTATCGACGTGACGTCGAAATATCTTTGAATAATGACTTTAATAACACCAACCTCAAGGCATGAGGCAAGCTTCTAGTCTCATAATGTCTTGTTCTTGGCGCGGTCTGATATCCGTTTTAAAATAGGAACATATTCGTGCTGTGGTTATACTTAAGGTACCGGCTCGTTATGACCTTCTAGCCGGCAAATATGACAGAGTTAGGCCTGAAGTAGTAAGGACGGGGCTCCCTAGGTATTCGAGAAGAGAATTGCTAGGTGTGCTTTGGCTTTTATTAGAATATGATCTGAATGCTATGACTGTACGTTTTTATCTGTGGTGATACTTTACGCCGGGGCTTGAATGTCCTCGAGTTAATTTATGAGTATTTTGTGAGAGGTTTGATAAGGTGACTGGGCTAAGGGAACGTCTCTATAATACCTGGGGTTATCTCTATGGGAACATCGGCGCCGATCTCCTCCTTTTTACTACCCTTGCTATAGTCATGGTTCGTTATTGCCTTAAGCACCTAGCCTCCATTGCCCTCGTCCTGCTTTAATATGCTAATACCTGTTACTATACTAAAAATAAATCGAATTGTAAGCCGAGTTAGACGAAGAATAACCTCACTTAGAGTCAACCAGTCTGCCTATAAATATCATAATTTTATATGAACGAGTACTGAGTATATTATAGATAAGTTATAACCATAACCGATAGAGTAATAACAAAGGGTAGCCGGGCTGCGACCGCATGAGAAAAGGGGGGTTAATGGAAACTGCGGCTATGAGGCAATATAAGACCACGGTGGTTTTGCTTATATCAGGCAAATCCCAGACACCAGACGCCCCTCAGTCACGAAAGGGATAGATAAGAGCTATACGTCTTTATCATAGTCTAGGCTGACCACCTACTGATGCTTTTTACGAATATCAACTCCAAAGGAATCCAACGCACAGTTGTTGAATGAAGTGTGCACAAAGTATGCCGCCATGATATCCCAAGGCAAACAAGATCTACTAATACCCTTCAAGCAGAGACACTACGAATTATAGATCTAGATGCCAAAAGCTGCCTCAGCCTTCGACTGAATACTAAACTTGAACCATGCGGCGTTCATAGTATGCGATTAGTTATCGAATCTGAGAAGGGTTGAGCAAGGCTGCTAAGGTAGCCGATCCGGAGGAGGCAAAGATTCGAGTGAGCCTTGGGCGTTTCTTTATATTTTATTTTCTTCACATTGAGATGAAAGTTCGTTAGCTGGCAGTAAATGCCAATGGCAGTCATGGATATGAACGTAAGCAGGTATCAGTTCACAGGGGCATCATACTTTTCTATGATTATGCTATTGACGTCCTCCGAGAAATTATTTCACCTTTGAGGCATATAGGCCGAGAAATATCAACATCTACTCCACGTGTGAGCCTCATGTCGCAGTAAGAAGCGGGAAACTGCGAGCTCCTGTGATGTCGACGTCAGACGGGTCTTATTGCGTAAGCATTGGGTTAGGATGCTTGAATTATGGGAAAAAAAAACAAACAAAAAACCAGTGTTCTTTGTTATCGTGGAAGCACCTTGCCTTTAAGAGAGCAACGAGCAGTTTATATAGTCAGACGGGTCATCAGCGGCTAGCCTATCGATGTGGCTGATGGAGATGTGGCCCATGATAAAGGCAAAGTCCATCTATGATATATACAGGCTCGTAAATAACCAAGAGTTAGGTTGGCTTTATGAAGGTTGAGATAGAAATGCGGACTCTCCTTATTTGCTCTTCCTGCTGCTAACTCGGCCTTTTTTAGCTACGCCTTGGTCTTGGAAGGGGGCTTTATCTACGTCGCTATTCAGGCATTAATCGCAGACGATAACAAGCCGGGAACTTTGGTAACCCATTTCTTTGAATCAAGAGACCCTTCTAGACCCTGGCCTCGGACTGGAGAATCGTGCTATTGAACTGCTGCTTCCTAGTAAGATATATAGGTCACGGCTTTTATCCCTTATCCTCATCATCTCCACCCGCAAGCCCCCCTTATGTCATCTCACTTAAAACCTATCTAAATCGTCTAGCATTACCTTCTCGGCTGGGGATAGTAGAACGGTGGCTAAGATAGAAAGGAGAAGCCATATTACTTCAACGCTTATAACGAGGATCGCCCACCTCTGTTATCTGCACTCGATATATGCAGAGGCAGCCTGCCAACGTAGATGCAACGCATACATAGCCCTATAGACGAAATAAGCGAAACCACTCGATCGTTCTCATTCTCATTAGCTATCGTGCTGATTTAATCATACTTATCTATGATCGGAATTATCTGTCCTTGACAACTCATTAGAATTACGTTGGCGTGTGCCTATGGGCTATCAGGTCAATTCTTTAGTATGCTGATCCCTGCCGAGAATATTACCTAAAAGGCTGATGATGCCATTCCCCGAACCTGGGTGTCCCCTCTGTACGCTCTTATCGCAGTGGCCTAGATGCCAACCCTTGCCTAATTCGCGCCATTTTAACGGGTAATACCGTCTCTTACGTTCCTATCATAGCCATCAGGCTCACGAATCACCGCCTCGCCAGCTCCCTACTTATATTTCTCTTTAAATCCGTTAGCGAAGCTTTGAGCCCCAGTCTCTCTCTAGTGCTGCAACTGACTCGTTCACTGGAGGTTTTTAACTCTTGCTACTAGCGACGTATACAGAATGATAATGACTTTATTAAAGAAATGGGGTCTGTTGATCTGCGTAGACTTGATTGACCCGTGAACTAGATAGCTACTGCTAAGTGATAGTGCGGATTGCGCCTAAAACATAACACCGAGGGTAACGAGGTATGATCGCTTTAACTCACGATCTGGCTTATCTGATCACGTCGGAATAAACTTCGTGGGCAGAGGCTATCGTATATAACTCTTTACTGCGGGAAAGTAACATGTTCCGTAAGATAGAGCCATGCGGAGTGACGATCTCCCCAGTGCAACTAGACCTTGGCTTCTTTCAACTTCAAATTATATATCTTTTGTACCTGTCTCTTTGAGATTCTCCTAGCAGTGGTTTTACTCGCAACTCGACTACATTTTTGAACTATCGGGCGATTTTCGTTTGTCCGGACGTGGCTCGGCCGCCGCCGAACGAACTGCCGGACCACGGCCGGGAAAAGTGGGACTGACCCGGACTTCAAGTAGCACAGTCTATGATACGATTTTTCCCCCACGATAAGCGGTCGGAGATAAGTATTTAACGAACCATGAGAAACTCTGGCTGTTGAATAAGGCCTGGAGCAGAGGCAGAGCGGCGTTACGGTCTTGCACTATTTGAGAGTGCGTTTTGGAGTGCAGATGCGAAGCCTACTATGGGCCGGGCTCAGTGCCGCGGATGGACGGGTTTGGGCTGCAGGCCAGATTATTTATTAACTCATGGACTTTTACGGCCTTTGTTATGATTGCGCTTGTGCTTGTGCTTATTCCATAACAATGAATGAAGATGGGCATTGTTGACGAGTCGAGTGGAGTCGCAAACGTTGGTGACGGGGAAGACGAGGCCGATGAACTAGGCACAAATCGTGGCTTACAGGTGACTCTAGCTAAATAAAAACCCGCAGATCAACCACGAACTTACGACTGAAAACTATACCGGGACTGAGAACCGAGTGAAGGCGGGCATGGGGTTCCACAGATGGAAAGGCTCCAAGAGAGCTTCGGGGGACACTAAAGAGTTCTCGTTGTCCCTCGCGACACCGACTGACCAAACTGGCCATATATTGATACTGGAACCTCTTATACGCCCTTGAGACTCTTTCGAGCCTTTGAAACCCCTCTCATTGGCGGGCTCTCCGAGCCTTACTTTTTAGATACTTCGGGTCCGATCATATCGCCTTTACAACCGCTTCCTCTTCCCTCCCCTGAATCAACCAACTCAAACTCCGCATCACGAGCTTGCTTCAGGATCGCGCCAACGAAGTTGTAAGGTTCCTTCACGCTTTGAATAGAACGCTGGAAAAGCACGGTCTACTTAGACCGGGTACTGCGTGGCCGGCTTTCATCACGGGAACAAAAGCAATATCGACGCGGCAGCGGCATTGCGTCTGAGAGGTGAGCACTGCGTCGTAAGTTCTAGATAGACCCAGGCGCTCCTATGGAGTCTTTAGATAAGAGCACCCACAGGTTTTGCGGCAGCAAAGGCGTCACCGAAAACTACCAGATTATTATCCATCCACGTCGCAAAGTCTGCAGTTCCCTCTATCTCGTCGAACCGTTTCCATACCTCAAGCGAAACCTCCAGCGATACCCTATAGCTCTCATATCCAGACTTAGAGAAGCCCTCCTCCAGCTATGACGTACTTGTACGCCTAAACCAGGAACACTCCGAGACTTGCCGTAGTCTCGCTCTCCAGAAATAGCATTAGATCGGGCAGCAAAAGCGGTGGCAAGACCAGTTAATACTATTGTGTAGTATCGGACCTGAAATGATCCTTGATAGAGCTGTAGATGGCATGGTTGTTCCGGTATTCCGGGCTAGATCTGCAGCTCTTATTAACAGGCTGTATGGATGTTTGCCGCCTAGGAAATGCCCACATAAGTAGCACTTTGAAAACAAGGATAGATCTCATCCGGAACCCAAATCCTCTTATTCTTATTAATCTTCAAGCGTGCCTTTGGCCCCTGGCGAAGGGGATATTTATCTCATATTAAACCAGGCCTTTGGTTAAGATAGTCCGGACCTAGCTGCGAATATGCCGCAAGTGACCAGACAGAGTGGGAATAGTTCTCACACTGAACGGCGAGCATCATCGTTGTGGCGCCTATTGCCGCTCAGCTCATATGGGCATATAAGATGTTCACTCACGGCCTCTTTCTCGAGGCTCGTTTATCGCGGCCCCTTTCTCGAAACAGGGCTACATACATACACTTCTATCAGCTAGCAACAACCACTCATCTATCGCCAAGTAGAAAAAACTAAACTCATGCGGCAGCCCACAATGGCTGCGTCGAGGTCTGCCCTTCGACTTATTTGTCTGAACGCTGAATATTTCTCGTCTACAGTCACAGCCCATCATAACAATTCAACCTCAAGATCTCCTCGCCGCGGTAACCAGAGACAGCACGAGGCCTTGCCCCGAGTACGGACCAGAGGCGCTAGAGGTATTATGCCGAGATGATCACCGTGCAAGGAGCGGGGCTCGGATATGGCGTATCCAAGCAACGCGACAGTCTTCTCCATCGGCAGGGCATAGAGATCAATAGTTCTTGACCCAGGGATCTTAAACTAGTTATTAACTCATTCCACGCAGACTCAGCGTAAGAGGGAGTCAATACAAGACCGTGAGAAATACGAACCCTAATACATCGAGTCCTGACTCCCCGATCTCCTCCCAATTTCTTATAGCATCCGTTACAAATAGTCAACGAGGTATACACGATTTCTGCGCCCACGTCGCTACGCGCTCGTCGCCCAGCTGCTCGTTATGGACTTTTGTATCTTCTTCGGTGGGCTGAGGATATAGCAGCAGTACTTTAACGAGACGGCTGTGTAGACTACGCTGCTGCAAAGGAGAGTAATATCAATCTCAAGCTTTAGATAATACGCGCGTGGTGCAGAGACATGGCATAGGCTCTTTTAAAACGGGGGTAATAAACCAATAACCGAAAGAGGAAGAATAGCAAGACTAACAGGTCGGTGCCTACTGCGTACAGTTTGTTAGAGCGGTCTATAGCTCGTGTAAAGTAGTCCTAAGGCAAGAGTCGTTATTATGTTTGTGATCGTATCGATAGTCACCGCCTCTAGGTGTGGGAAGATGCTCGAGTCCTTGGTCACCGGGCTAATAAAACTGATACGTAATCACCCATAGTTCTCGTCTGCGTGAGCTTCGTAGCATGGTACTCTGATAGGGCCTATAAGCGGGAGTGATTCTATAGGTCTAATAGTAGGCACCCTTGGGTTTATCTACCTATGGAGAGGCATATAAACGTTACTTTTATACTCATTTATTATAATTATATACTCTTTAAAGAAAGGAGGAATGGTTAGAGATAGTTTTGAGGTGAGTAGCCTATGTATATAGGGATTCCATAGGTTATATAGGAGGCGCCCTGAGGTTTGTCTATTACCTATGGAGAGGTATAAAAACGTTACTTTTATAGCTATTTATTATACCTATATACTCTTTAGGGAAGTACTAATACTTAGGGATAGCTATGAAGTGAGAAAGTTATATATATCAAGATTCTATAGGTTTATTAGTAGGCCCCCTCGGATTTACCTATGGAGAGCTATATAAACACTACTTCTATAGTTATTTAATATTATTATATAATTTTCAGTCAAGCTTAAGAATTTAGAAATAGTTCTGAGGATAGTAACTACTATATATAACGATTCCATAGGTTATATATGAGGCACCCTTGGGTCTATCTATGGAGTGGTATATAAACGTCCATTTTATAGCTATCTACTATTATTATATACTATTTTAGGAAGGATAAATAGTTAGAGACAGCCTTAAGGTGAGTAACTAATATATATAAAGACTCTATAGGTAATATATTCTAGCCTCGAAGCAGAAGGGTTAGGGCCGAAACTCTAGACATATTGAATAGAAATGAGAATAGTAACAGACTATCCTCTAAACACGCCTTGCTATCGAGAACAGTACGTCTACAAGGCTTAGGGTAAGGGCGTGTTTACACCTTGGCCGATAAGCAAAATCTAGTCCAGCGTCATAATAAGAGATTCCTCTAGTCTCACGCCAATACCATCCACAAGATATACGGCCCCGGTTCAGCCAGCTCCAAGGCTAATGAGGGCACGATACTAGCCAAGAATAAGAGACCACCTCTCTCCGAGCGTCTTGCCTTGGAGTTATTTGAAATAGCTAGTGAAGCTCAAGGTGACCTCTCTTATGAAAGGGAGCCGGTCGATGTTCCGTTACCTAGATGCGGGCTTTGCAGATTCCGCGGAGAAACATCTGGATCCGTGCACCAATTGACTGCATATCAATTCTCTCATCACAGGGCCCTCCGACCAGCCATCTCGGCACCATCCTGAGGCCTTATATTTAACTATGGAGACACGGAAAAAGTAACATCATGCCCTCTTAATATGGCTGGCGATTGGTTTTGTAAGTTACTGCGCAGAAGGTTTATTTTGGATGTATGAAGAAGCTGCAAAGACGAAAACTCTACGCAGCTAACACTCAACAACTCGGCCATGCCTCTGCAGATAGCAATAGCGGGAGACGCTAAAGTACTGACGACCAATGGCATTCAGGTTTGACGGGACGGAGATAAGAAAAAGGAGAGAGAGAAGATAGGGTTTCCTTAGTAAATATAAGATCCTACTCGATAAGACGGTTGAGCTAGTAGATGAACGAGTGTCCGAGTTATCAACCAGGTGGAGCCGTATTATCATCTGCATTAGACGTGCTGAATCGAACTATACTCTATTGTGTGCGAATATTAGCTGTTTAAAGGCCTAAGATAAGCTAATAGGGAGTATACTATTTGGATTGTTACTCTGAGTTACCGAACCTCGGCGAGTTCCGCTGGAGCGGCTGCGTTTCTTATCTTACGTCTGACCTATCTGGGTATGAGTGTCGGATGCAAACGTCGACGTGTAGTGTTTTGTATGAGAGGTCCTTATATCGTCTATCTCGAAGGCAGAGATCGCGAAGCCTGGCTATGGACGATTCACGAACTTGTTTTATAGTAAAAGTCTTCGTATCTCGTTTCGATTGGAATATCTAATCGTCTGTCTAGCGGTAAGGGCCGCACCTTAGAATATAACTACTTTTAGTTAGGTTGCCGCAGTCTCGCTAAGAGCGTCATAGTGTTCTTTATTATCGTGGAGGCACCTTGCCTTTAAAGAGCGACGAGCAGATTGCATAGCTGCTGTAGAGCGGACTGAGTGCTCCGGGATGGCAGCCGCGCACCAAAGATCAAGATAGTCTAGCTTGCCCTTAATAGCAGTCTTGCTCTCCCTAGCACTAATTAATCGCCCTATCGAGGATATGTAAGATACCGTTAATAGAAAGTATCTGACTAAAGGCATCTTGCTCTTTTGAAAAGTAATATTAGGTTCTGCCTTGCGGAACTCTAAAATAAGGAAAACGGAGTAAGGGAGAAAAAGTGAGGAAATGTAGTAAGGAAAAGGTGAGAAAAAGGTTACTATATCTAGCTAACCCTTTACATAGATAGCCGTCAAAGCCTCGCGCAGAAGATACTTCTACAGCTCATTCGTCCCTATAGCTACGGGAAAGAAATATCTTGATAACTATACATTAACAGGTCCCTATGATAACAATAGTACTTATGATATCCCTCGTCGCTACCACAGCCGCCCAAATGCTAATCTCAGCTACGAGTCCTACGCTACGATCAGGGTCAAAACCGTTACCGAGATCCCCCGTCGTGATAACGAGGCCTATAAGAATGAGATTATTGTAGAAACGGCGGCCCTTAGAAGTCAGAGAGGCAGGACGCCGAGGCCGCGATATAGCGGAGATAATCTTATTAAGTATGTTCTTAAGGAGCTTCTTATAATATTAGATAGGTATTAGGGAAGCCTTAGATCGTAATAATAAGATCTAAAAGTCTTAAAGGTATTATAAGTCTTTAATAAAGTCTCGCTCGGTATAAGAGATATTTAAGATAACTTCTTACCCCCTCTTCCCCTATTCTCTAACCCTTTCGTAACTTCTATATAAATAGAGTTAACCTAGAACTATTAGTTATCTATTTAATTAACCCTATCGGGAAAAATAGTAGCTATATCTTTATTCTACCTATTACGACCCTCGCGGTTA
>JADBHU010000522.1:0-29102 GCA_017140155.1 Fusarium devonianum | reverse complement strand
GATTGAGACTGCGAGCATTGTTAGATACGGAAAGGATTTTGAGGGCGGGCGTGCTGGGCGAAGCTTACCATGATTGCGGTCTACGTCAGGAGACAGGATCTCTGAGAATGAGGGGCGGGCGGGCTGCAGGGAGCTCAAGAATTAGCTATCAGAACGGCGAGGGGTAGGAAAACGGCGCAAAGGGGATCATAAGCAGGGATGAAGCAGTGGGAGAGGCAGAGGCAGAGCAGAGGCGCCGACGTACTTGAGGAGCAAACGGTGTAGGAAGAAGAGGACAAGACAGGTTGGAAACGGAGACGGGCGTTGCAGGACGGATGCTTGTATATGATTATGGGGGTTGGGCGGATTTTAGGCGGTAGAGAATCGGCGTCCCATAGAAAAGGCGGGGCCAATTTGTTGCGGGAGAAAAACACCACCTCACCCTCACCCGTCCGTCGGAACCTCCTCATCCTCATGGTGGGGTTGGGTTGGCCGTGAGATACAGCGGTCCACGTGACGGCCCTTGCTTGGTGTATCATGTAGGTATGTACGTGTCAGCTGTGGCTCGTAGGTCAGCTTCAGCTTCATCGCTCGCTGCCTTGATTCTTCTCTACCGCTCTTAGTTGTTGCCTAGCAGGTAAGCACGCTGGCGTCGTCTCGCCGTGGTGCTGGTAGTGCTGGTGGTGGTGGTTGTTGACGACGACGACGACGACGACGACAACGTCAATGTCTTGCAAGGCATCGCTCATTTGATGCGACGGACCCCTGTCTGCTCAATGTCCTGGAGCCTAGGCTTGAGGAAGCGCAAGAAAAGGCACCAGTCTTACAGCCAAATTCCATAGGCAACACCATTAAGAAGGGACAGATGGAACAATGGCAACTGGCAACATATAGCAGATACACCTATTTTTGTACATTTGGTTTCTACTAATCTTCTTCTTTCAAATCTCATATCTTTTCATGCTAGTGCTACACAGTCAATGCTATTATACAGGGCTCAAATGTGGCCTGGAAATCTGCAAGGGGTATGAAGACAAAGGTCCTGGTCAAGAAACCGGTAGAGGGGAGATTGCAAGGCCACTTGATCCGTCCCCCAATGATAAACACGCAAACCATGTGCGCCGTCCATCCGTCCAGCTTTTGTTATACAAAACAATCACATTATTCCGTCTCTTACATCATACCTCCCATACCTCCCATGCCACCCATGCCGCCCATGCCACCCATGGGGGGTCCGGCAGGGCCCTTCTCCTCAGGAGCATCGACGATGGCCACCTCGGTGGTGCCCAGAAGAGAGGCAACACCGCTGGCGTCACGGAGACCGGTGCGGACAACCTTGAAGGGGTCAAGAATACCGGCCTCAATCATGTCGACGTACTCGCCCTTGGCACTGTCGAAGCCCCTGTTGAAGTCGGAGGCGTACTCGTCAGTGAGCTTGCCGACAATGACGGAGCCCTCGAGACCAGCGTTCTCGATGATGGTGCGGGCGGGACGAGTGATGGCGTTCTTGACAATGTTGACACCGAGCTGCTGGTCAAAGTTGGCAGTCTTGACATCGCCGAGAGCCTGGGCAGAGGCCTTGATCAGGGCGGTACCACCACCGGGCAGGATGCCCTCCTCGACGGCGGCGCGGGTAGCGTTCAAGGCATCGACGAATCGGTCCTTCTTCTCACCAACCTCAACCTCGGAAGAACCGCCGACCTTGATGACGGCAACACCGCCAGAGAGCTTGGCAAGGCGCTCCTGGAGCTTCTCCTTCTCGTACTCGGAGGTGGTGGGGTCAGCCATGACACCACGGATCTGCTCGCATCGCTGAGCGATAGCATCCTTGGTGCCGTTGCCGTTGAGGATGATGGTGTCCTCCTTGGTGATGGTGATGGAACCGGTGGAGCCGAGCATGTCGGGGGTAGCCTTCTCAAGCTTGACATCAAGCTCGTCGGTGAAGACGGTACCGTTAGTCAGGATACCGAGATCGCCGAGGATGGACTTGCGGTTGTCACCGAAGCCGGGGGCCTTGACGGCAGCGACCTGGAGCTGGCCACGGAGCTTGTTGAGAATACAGACAGCGAGAGCCTCACCCTCAATGTCCTCAGCGATGATGACCAGAGGTCGTCGCTGCTGGGTAGAGACCTCAAGAGCAGGGATGATGTCCTGAACAGCGGAGATCTTCTTCTCGGAGAGGAGGATCAGAGGGTTCTCAAACTCGACCTTCTGGGACTTGGTGTCGGTGATGAAGTAGGGGGAGACGAAGCCACGGTCAAATCGCATACCCTCGGTAACCTCGAGCTCATCCTGCATGGTCTTGCCCTCCTTGACGGTGATGACACCCTCCTTGCCAACCTTCTCCATGGCGTTGGCAATCATCTTGCCGACGTGCTCGTCACCGTTGGCAGAGATGGTAGCGACCTGGGCAATCTCAGCGCTGGTGGTGATGGAGCGCTTGTTCTTCTGGAGGAACTCGACAACGGCCTCGACGGCGGCCTGGATACCGCGTCGGAGATCCATGGGGTTGCAGCCGGCGGCAACGTTCTTGACGGTCTCGGAGAAGATGGCGCGGGCGAGGACAGTAGCGGTGGTGGTACCGTCACCGGCGACCTCGTTGGTCTTGGAGGCAACATCCTGGAGGAGTCGAGCGCCGAGGTTCTCGAACTTGTCCTTGAGGCTCACAGCACGAGCGACAGTGACACCATCTGTTGCCAGTCAGTTGGATTTTCGCAAACAGACAAATTCTCAATCATTGTACGCACCCTTGGTGATCTTGGGAGATCCGAAGCTGGACTCAATCAGGACATTTCGGCCCTTAGGTCCGAGAGTAGTAGCGACAGCCTTGGCCAAGGTGTCGACACCAGCGAGGAGAGCGGCGCGACCCTCAACACCGAACTTGAGCTCCTGGACAGCGCGTTAGTCGCCAATCGCTCTACTGCAGCTGTCAATCCATCGCTTCCTTACCTTGTGAGCAAATCGGACCTGTTGTCCAAGACCACCAGCTCGGTACTTGGTAGCTGCCGAGGAGAGGACAGAGGCCCTCGCCCGAGTGCTCAATGCGCGCTGCATGATGTGTGAATTAAGAAGAGGGGGTATAAGTAGAATTACAGAAAAGGAGAAAAAGAGAAGAACAGTCGTCAGGGATTCGACCTTGTGATGAGGGCGGACAAGGAGTAGAGCAGGACGAGGAGAGTGACAGTTTGCTCGGGGGAGGGAGACGAAAGGTTGATATGATGGCAAAAGCTGGAGAAGAGCTTCGCAGGCCCAAAAAAATCGTCGCTCGGAGCGTCGGCAAAACATCCACCCAGGAGCGACACTAGGCCAGAAGAGCACTAGCGCCATTTCCAGCTGCATTCTACTCCTTTCCAGCGATGTCTGTGAAGCTCGCCGAAGCTGCTAACTCATCCCCTGAAAAGCCCAGACACTCGCTGTTTGGGCGCTGGAACTCATGTTGCCGGCGCCATAGCCGAGGATGGCAACCAAAGACGACGCTTTGGACTGGATCGCGACGGGCCACGAGCCGAGCGGCCTTCATTGTCCAGGGATCCACTGCTCCCGTCCTCATGACAAATGCCAATTAAACGAGTTGCCTAGGGGTTGTTCTTTTCGCCGTCAATACTATTCAAGGTAAACCCAAGCGTGTGACAGCTTATTCGGGGGTTGTTGTATACCAATCAGACTCATTCATTTGTCGTGTTGCAACCATTCCTACAACGACATTTCTGCGCGCATGTCACTCAAATAATGCACCGAGAAGGAGGAGGACAAGGAAGTTGAATTGCTGGGGTTTTATTCTTACAATACCTTTCTGAATGAAGAGATACTTGAGAGAGCTCTTCTTTACAGGGTGACCCGATTGCTTGCGTCCGGAGGATATGTGCATCACATTGCACCGACCACCGCGTTGGAACTCATGGCGCAGCTTGTGACAATGACGGATACGTTTTCATTATACGGCTCTGGGCCGCTATTAAGATATGATAAGAGCAAACTAGAAGCAAAGAGTTGAAGCGGAGGAAATTCCCTCGAACACCGTTGACCGCCGAAAACAGAGAAGGCCTCCCTGTCCTTCTTTCTCTCTCTCTCTCCCTCTCTCACTCACACACACACTCTCCCTTCCCATACAAATTTTTCCTTGTTGATCAATTTCGATCATTTCTTTATCCCCTTTTTTCCTTGATTCCTTCATCCAGCAACCCTTGATCAAAAGGGACCGTATGTGGCATTGTACCAGTTGTAATAGGCCTCCTCCTCTGCCGTGAACCACAAAGTACCGTCTTCAGCGAGGGTAGGCATAGGCAAGCGAGGCATGTTTAGGTCTTGGACCAAAGACTGTGCTTGAAGGACAAGCTCGGCGGGCGTCAAGGGGGCCGTTGCCTGGAGCTGGGCTTGAAGCTGAGACTGAGCTTGAAGCTGGGGCTGGGCTTGAAGCTGAGGTTGGACTTGAAGCTGAGGCTGGGCTTGAAGTCGAGACTGGGACTGAAGTTGAGGATGGGCTTGAAGTTGAGTCTGGCATTGAAGTTGAGCCAGGGCTTGAAGTTGAGTTTGGAAGCTAGTGCCCATAGACGACACCATGGGCATTGTGGGCATGTGTTGCATGGCAGGCATTGCCTGAGTAAAGACCTGAGCCTCGGCACAAGATCGCTTAGCAGGACGGCCCTCGATCTCGTCCTCATCCGCCGAAAACTGCAGTACGTTAGTGGTTGTGTTGCTTGTAATGCAGGAATGTCACTTACAGATCGCTTCAGATTGTTGGAAGCAATGATAGGCTGGCCTTGGGTAGCAGACCCAACAAAGACATCGTCGTTGTTCTCCACCTAGGGGAAGTTCTGGACGGTGTTTTGAGCGGCATCAGTGGTAGAAGCGTCAAAAGAGACCGGGGCCGGGAATTGGAATGTAGAAGAGGTAAGACCGAACTCGAGAGTGGCCTCTGAGGTAAGCTGCTGGGCAGGACCAGGTAGGGAGATGTTGCCAGAGTCAGGCGCGGAGATGTTGGCAGAGGCAGAAGATTCGGTGAAAGAGTCATAAGTCAAACCAAGGGCAAAGCTGCTGCCAGTGGCAGAAGGGATCGGAGCAGATTCCTGAGCAGGCTCTGAGACGACGATGTTATGAGAGGGAGAAGAGGCGGGCACCGGAGTGGCAGTAGGCTTGGAAACGACGTTACCAGGCGAAGCAGAGTCAGGAGCAGAGCGGTCAGCAGAACCGGAAGAAGTCTTGGAAGCGGTACCGCTCGAAGAGCTCTTGGAAGATCGTTGACGAGAGCCGCGGCCCTTCTTGGCACGAGGGGCGCGAGTAGGAGTCTGGGGAAGACCGGCAGCAGCAGAGATGTAAGCCACCTCGGGAGCTCCGACTCGCTTCTCGAACTCCGACTCTGGAGTGGACTCTTCTCCGTAGTGAGCATCAGAAAGGTTCGTCTTGCGATGTTCCGTCGCCTCAGTGTAAGGAACTGGACGAGTGACAGTCTTATCACCCGTCTCATCAGCACGGACAAAACCACGGACGGTGATGTCGGTCTTGGACCCGAGAGGAGGCGGAACGATGTGACCCTCGGCAATGAGATCCTCCCGGTTGCGTTCAAGCCACTGAGTGAGAGCTTTCCCGGTAGAGCCAGGGCTCAGACGGTGAGCGATGGAATCCCAGGGGAGCTCGATTCCAAGCTCGCCGCACTCAAAGGCGAGGATTTGGAGAGTCTTGTCCGCCATTCGGGGACCTGAAGAAGTGTTAGTTTTTGGCTTCCACGGCTGTTATGTCTGACATCAGAGGAAGCACACTTACGAGACCAGGAAATCAGCTTTCTGCCCTTGTGGCGTCCATTGCTAGAGACCTCTTCGGCAGTGGGAAGATGATGAGTGTGAGACCACTCCTTCTGAGAAACGTTCTGGCTGCTTCCAGAAGAAGAGCTGGAGAGAGACTTTTGGTGACCAGAAGACATGGTGACGATGGTTGAGGGTTGATGAAAGTGTCTGAAAGACGAGTCAGTCAGAATGCTCCTGTCCCGAGCCGCTCCGCTCACTGAAAGCGGAGACGAGGGTGCTCAGACCGGGAGAAGGAAACTTACTTGGATTAAGCTGAAAGCTGTGATATATAGTTCTCACTGAAGTCAAGTGAGAATAGTCGATTGACGATTACTGATTAGTGCTGCTGGTAGAACGCGGCGGTATAGAACGGAATTGCAAAAGCAGAGGTATGAAACGAAGTTGGCGATGTAAGTGGCTGATAATACAGTTGAATCTCACTGAAACAGTGAGGAGATAGTTGATTGACGGCGGTCGATTGGAATTGCTTGTGAAGCGCAAAGTGTGAGATGAAGTTCGTGATGTGAGCTGTTGGAAACGAGGATCTGAGAAATGTGGGTGAAGAAAGAAAGAAGAGGGAGAGAGAAAAGGATCGATGAGAGGGGGCATTGACCTAAGGGCAATGCTGCCGGTCCATATGTCCATGTAAATGCCGGTGGCTGGGACGTCATCGAGGTGAAGCCATTGCCGGTCGTTGTCGGTCGTTGACACCCGCCAGCGCTTGGTGTTTGATAGGGCCAGCAACCGTCTGGCAGCTGTTAACCCAGCCTGACGGCCCATGACGGTGGCAACAGGAGAAGCGAGGTGCACGCACAAAACTTGCTGGCAATGGAGCGCAAAATTAGGGCAGTATGACCAAAAGTGATTTGCGAGGTTGAATCTCGTGAATTAGTCCCGCCGTGATGATGGCCTGGTGCTGGGTATCAGTCACTTTCATGTTGACCACGCGAGAAACATTACAAATAATTTCTCTTAAGTAGAATCTGAGAGATAATCTAGGAGATGTGAACTCAGCCTAGCTAGTGCCTCTAAATCGTAATAAGACGGAAAAGTCCTGCTTTTGGCGAATGCATCCGAAACCCCCCTGAAGTTGCATTGAATTGTCGACAAAAGGCACCTAGGGGCTCTGATGTTTACGCAGCCTGTCAAATGTACAGTTTTAACCTGTAAAGTACTCCTCTGTCTATGGGTATAGAAGAGATTCCTTGACCGAGTGAGTTGACAAGAACCTCGTGTACATTGGTAATTTCGGCCTGCGTCTGTTTTTGTAATGTAAGTCCACCTTCACATCCCAAATACCAACCCATCAACTCTGCCGTCCAAACTTTCTGTTCAACATCCTGCGAAACTTGGATCGGTCCCTCGGTGCCATTCTGTCCGGTCCATTTTCCTGATTATGTCGCTTCCTGCTCTTCATGGCAAGGCCAGCCTGGGCCTCAACCTGGCGCTGCAAGTCGTTCAGATGCTGTGTGCGCTGCTCAATGTCGAGGATTGCCCGCCGCTGGGCCTGGAAAACATCTGCAAAGGAAGCCTGGGTTTGAGTCTGGACTGCGGCATGGACTGCCTGGGTAATGGCGCCGGGGAGGTCGGTGGCTAGCTGCGATAGATGGTTGACCAGTCCGTGTGTCATGGCAAGATTTTGGGTAGTTGCTTGATTGTTGAGGGCTTGAGGCTCGAACATGGCGTGTAAAGCGGTAAGAGCTGTCTTCTGAAGTGCGATCTGCTGGGTCATGACTTCGTTCTGATGCTTCAAGTTCCCGACGTTCATTCGCAGAGGTCCAGTGGCGTCCGCAATGCCCTGCTCAATAGTTTGTTCAACAGCAGAACAGATTCCTTCGTTGAAACCGACCAGGTCCATCGGAGTGGGGTTGCTGGTCCCTTGGAGCTGAGCAACGCTGTTGGTTGCAGTGAAGTAACGTCGCTCGCGCTCGACAGCTTGAAGATAAGTATTGACTCGACGAGCCACCTCGTCTCTCTGCGAACTCTCATCTAGAAAATCATCGCGCTCCTCAATGCGGCGGGCGATTTCAACGTGAAGCCGTCGGTACTGCTCAGGGGCAGGGAGTGATGGGTCTCCTCGAAGCTGCCGGAGTCGAACAAGGCTTTTGTAGTCCTCCACAGTCACCTCGGCATCCATGGAGGAGGCTAGAGAGATCGGAAACTCGCCATTCTGTCTCGCCTGATCCAGCTCCAGAGACATCTCTCGAATCTGTGCCACAGTGTATGCAAGTCCACCGGCTACAATGTAGTTTGAGGCCGGAGGGATGAAGAAGTTGGCCTCTTTGGGGGTCTCCGGTCTCGGAAGGAAGGCCTCGATGGGGGATTCAGGGGGGGTGTTGGTTGCAAAAGCATATTGACGAGGGACAGTCCCACGAGGTTGTGGATGGCTGTTATCAAAAGGGGGCGCAGAAAAGATGGAAGCTCGTGAGATAGACATGATAGCTGAGAGGAGTTTGGAGAGAATAGTTGGAAGCAGTATCGGTCTGGGACGGTCAAGCACTAGGCGTGCTTGCTGTATGGGTTAGTTCGAGTTTTATATGAAACTACAGGAGAAGCAGAAGCATACCACAGAGACGAAATCGAAGATCGGGATGAGGCGTCTCTTTAACGAGTGAATGCGGATGAAGCTTCGGATGAATGCTTTGTCTTGGAGGGGAGAAGATGATCGCAAGTCTTGAATGTGACAACGAAAGAAGGGGAAAATCGAAAACAGAAAACGAATCCATAGTTTGGATGAACGTCATTTACGAAATCAGAGTCATTTGGCTGCGAGAAACAATAGGGAGCAGTGCATATGGTGATGATTGAGATCTATTGTTCAATAGCTGCCTAGCCAACAATGGGCCTGCATCGGGTGGAGAGGGGATAAACTGCAAAGTTTATCAGCTCTTGCCGTGCAAGCTGGGATATCATCATTCAAGTACACCACAACTCTTCCTTAATATGATCTGTCTTGTGAAAACAAACAGTTCGCGTTGACATGCAGTTTGCATCCTGGGTGCGTTTGGCCACGACCATCTTGAAACTCAGGGGCAGTAATGACGAGACAGGGAAGATTTACTAACTTCACATGAAATCGATGGAAGAGAGCCGGGACATCATTTAGATGCAACTGTATTGGTCGGAACCACGTCATGTCTTGTCTCATTTGTGCATCTTCTCAGACTATTCTCGATGACTCTGCTACCCCAACTCGGCGGTTATGCTGCCACATACTGATCAAGTAACTAGTTGTGACAAGATCTCAGAATAATCAAGCGCAGACAGAAATTCTGCTCCAAAATCCTCTCCGTCCGGCAGTCGCTTCCGTTGCTCAAACTTAAGAGCTGCCGTCCTCAGAAGCGGGAGGGTCTATGATACACATAAGTCAATGATCACGAACGAGTAAGAGAACAAGAGAGAGTAAACATACCGGTAAGTGAAGAGCCAGCGGACTTGTCAGACTCGTTGTCCTCTTCCTTCTTGACCTGTCCCTTCTTGGCGCCCTTGGGCTTCACCTCGTCGTCGTCCTCAGACTCTTTCTTGGCCTTGCCACGACCAGTCTTCTTCTTGGCGCTTCCAGGGCCCTCGGTCTTGGCCTTGCGCTTGGTAGGAGTGGAGGGGACACTATCGGTAGCGGTCTTGCCTCCGTCGCCGACAGCGAGGGCGCCAGGACGGCTGATGCCATGAGCCTTCAGCATCCGCTCATATCGCTTCTGGCTGTTCTGTCGCGTCAGCGGGGAAGCGTTGAGAAGAAGACTCGCGAAAGCTTACGCGGCAGCTTTGGTGACAATGTCAAGCTCATCGGCTACAGCCTGGAAGTCGGGCTGTAATAGTTGGTCAGGGGTTGTTTGCATAATATGCAAAGAAGATTCATCTTACACGGCCGTTGCTGGTGTGTCCGATGCAGGATACAAGGAACTTGACCTGGTCGGCGGGATCCTGCTTGGACATGACGATGGAGGTTTCGAACTGCGCTGCCATGTCAGAATCAAGATAGAGTAAAGGGAGACAGGTCGTTCGAATAGTCGGAAGCAGCAAGCAAATACTTACAATAACTGAAATTGGAGTTCCTGCTGAAGTGCCGTGCTTGTAGTAGAAGCTGATGTTGTTGTAATCGGAAAAGTGCAACGACTGCCAAAGATGAGAAGGGAGAAAGGGTAGACGAGAGGACGAGGTGGAAGGATTTGACAGACGATTTATGTCCGGAGACAGGGCTTAAGTTGTCTTTTGAGAAAAAGTGTGGCCAAACACTGGCAGTGGCAGTAAACGTGGCAGTAAACGACGAAGAGTGAATTTGATTGCGAGTGAATAGCCACAGACAAGCCAAACAAGGGACACCCATACCAACGGCGTACCTTTTCTCTACCAGCGAAAACAGGCTCAAAATAGCGAACGGGCATGTGACAGCTGGCAGTGTCGTAGCAGCGAGAGATTTGCCCCGAGTACGGGAGATCCAGGACTCGATAAGTCGTCTCGGGTTGTAGAGGCGGGAATGGTGCACAATTGCTCAAACGGAAGAGCTTTGAAGCTGCTTCACGAACAACCCAGAGCCAACGTTGCCTTTCCGGCACTGGGGCGCCATTTGGAGGACACAGAAAGCTGGAACAGGCCTTGGGCCCTGAAACTGAATCACAGAAACCGAGTGCAGAAACGATTTGAGATCACAACATCCTACTACTGGGAGCAATCTACAGCCGGACAGCTGGTTCTTGGTTGCCGCTTTCACTTCTAACCATTACGGCAAACAAAACAGGGTTCCTCACGGAGAACCTGGAATCGAAGTCTGGCATTGGAATCTAGAATGATGATCAAATGTTTCAACCTCTGCTTTATTCTTCTTTAGGAGCTCATTTGATTAGATCCATCGTATCCCAGAAGCGCCCTTTGCGCCAACTTCATGCTCGACATATCCCATCATGTAGAAAAAGACAAGATTCTCCGCAGTCACTCAGCCAACAGTGGTAGCGTCCATCCCTTCTTCAGCTTTGACGCCCTGGTCCTCGGCCTTTGTCTCCTCATCGTCCTCAGACTTCTTGACAACCTTCTTGCGCGGAGTTCGGGGCTTCTTGGTCACCTTGTCGCCGCTGGCAGCAGCACCCTTACGAGGACTCGCGCCAGCAACGGCACCCTGCTCGCGCCAGCCGTGGCGGACAGACATCTGGCGGAAGCGCTCCTTGGCGCATTTGGCGTCCTTCAGGCCGAGGGTGTCGGCGACGGCATCCCAGTTTGCGTCGGGCTTCTGGGTCATGTTGTCGAAGATGGCCTTGATGAAGCGAAGTTCGCCGTCGGTGAGGCCAGAGGGGGCGCCCTCTTCGGAGGTTGGCTTCTTGGGAGGCATTGTGGTTGATGTTTTTCGAGCTGCGTGAGGTCAACGTCAAGGTCAACCTGGGACGTGGTAGTCACGGGATGAAGGCTTAACTTACGTGCGTGAAAAGAGATTGGGGATTTTAGAACAACCTTCGAGGTATTATGATTGAACTTGTCCAGATATTGGATCTCAAAGGGGTGAATAAAGGAGGGGTTGTGGTTTTGTGTTGATGGAAGGATTGGTGAGGTGGAAGGATGGAACTGGAGGTTTTGCAACTGGCAGGGCAAAGGGGCTTTTCGGCAAAAGAGCTTTAGGGTGAAAACACGGGATGGATCAAAAAATCCTGTTTGATTGAAATCTGAGAGCTGGCATTGTACTCCGTTTCCAGTGCTGGCTTCAGGGCAAAGACGAGAGAGGTGGCACCGCATTGCAGTGGGAGCGGCCGTCAGGAGCTAGGTAGGTGAGCTGCGAAGGAAATCATCTGCTGCAGGAAATATCGAGGGCTAAATTGAGCACTATAGCTTGTTTTGTAAGGCACTGGAAGCAAGTTGCAGCATAAAATTCGGTTACAAGGCCACCAAGGCCAGCGCAAAGCAACGCATCAACTCCATGCTTGAGGTAGCCACTGCCAAGCTATGTCTCTCAAACGCGCTCAGTTTTAATACGTAAATGATCCACGACCAACTGAGAATTAAATTCGTCGACTATGACCATATAGCTGGTTCATCTTTCGTGATATCATCTCTCATTGCCTCATGTCAGTGAAGTATCGTCCCCGTATCATCTCCTATCATCCACTGTCAGATCACGAGCTCGCCTTCCTAGAACCAATACATCCAGATTATCCACCACCTCTCATTTCAGCTGAACAGCCTTAGAGTTGCCATCCTAGTGTCAAGTAGAGAACTCAGGCCCCGAAGAAAGGCTCGGGGATGACCGCATCGGGGGCGTGCTCGTGCTCGTGTGCGTGCGCGTGCTCATCCTTGACAGGAGTCTGAGGCATCTTCTGATCCTCGTCTTCATCTTCATCTTCAAATCCATGTTCCTCTTTCTTGACCTTGCCGCGAACTTTGCCCTTATTGCTGCGAGGAGTCTTCGCAACCTTGGAGCCGGTGGCTCTCTTGGTTGGGGTGACCGGGCCGCGGGAGGCGGCGGTGGGGTCAGTTGATATGCCAAGCTTGCGCTTGACTTGGCCAAAACGGACCTGGAGAACAGTGTTAATATATATGTCACGGGTGAAGAACATTTCGCAGCGATGTGTTGTGACGGAGGTCGATGGCACTGTGGTGCGATGCGGAGGGGAGCAGGGTTTGGCTACCTTTGCGACGTCTGCATTCTTGAATCCAGCCTCGTTGGCGACAGACTCCCAGTCAACGTCAGCCTTGTTGCGAGTGTGCTTGACGATGCTGAAGAAAAGCATCGCCTCGGCGGCAGTGGGCTCCTTTCTGGCGTCGGCCATGATGTCTCTGAGAAGGGGTTCTGGAAAAGGTCAGATGCTTCTTGAATCTCCAAGCCAATGCGAAAACAACAGAGCAAGAAAAATCAGCAACTCACCTTGTGAAAACAGCGTTGGTTGCTTTCGGACGTAGTTATAGATGAAGATGAGTGGGAGAATGCGGAATATTGAGAGAGAGGTGGGGAGAAGGAGAGCAGTTTTTGGTTTTGATATCACGGCCTAAGCAGAGCACAAAAAAAATAAAACTTTAGGATTCTGGTGAATAAGTAGCTTGATTTCCAGGTTTTCTGGAATAATAATGACATAAAAGAAATAGTGAATGAGCCAGCCAATTGCTTGGTGCAACAACAATACAAGACTGTTTGTAGGCCTTGCCCTTTTTCTTTGGCAACTTTCTGATCCACGGCTTTTAGGCTGGCTTAATTAGTACCTTTGAAAAGTTATAGAAACTTCAATCGTTAGGGCTGTCACACATCTCTGTCTACTTATCGAGACAACCAGTCTGATTCACAAGATATAGGAGCAAGAACAGGCGGCTGATAAGGCTTACGATGTGAGATAGTGTACGTCAAAGCTCGAGGCAGCTGTACGATTCAGATCAAATATAGGAGCTAGTGTACAACTTTCAGGGCAAGCAGGCAAACCAAACAGACCATGGAACATTCCATCATTCAGGGTGCATCACCACACGCTGTTGGTAGTTGAGACCACAAGAAAAACAAAGCAAAAGCGGAGTGGAAACAAAGCTAGATGGTCAAAAGATAGAAGAAAGTAGTAACATCTTAGAAAATCATTGTCATTAGGTCATAAAAGCAAACAGATTCTACCAGGTCCCCAATTTTGTACAACGTCCATCCTCTATCCGTCATTTTTGTCCCTTTCCTTAAGGGTATCAAAAGGGGTGATCATTGAAGTGACTAGACCACTCAGGGCTACAGTCTGCCAGCGATGAGGCGCCGGCGGGATCGAGAGTGACAGGGCTATTGGCGTCACCGACGGCCGTCTTGTAGGCCGTCAAGTCGTAGGCGGCATCAAACGTATGAAAGGGTGACTGGGCCATGCTGATGTGGTCATGGACAGTCTGGGGCATGAAGTCCTGACAGTCCATCGAAGGACCAAAGCCGTTACGCATTCTGAGGTCTTCGAGAGAAGCGGGGTTGATGGCAAGGTTCTGAGCCATGTCATCGCTGCAGGGAGTAAGGAAGCGAGGCTGGAAGTCCTCCCGGTTGTCGGTAAGGTAAGGGGATGAAGTTGAGGCGGGGGAGAACTGCGCAAGATAAGCAGTCTGCCCCTGCTCCTGCTTGATCTTGGCTTGAGCGTAAGAGGAGAGGCTCACGCCCGATTCGGACTTGATGATGCCATCTCTTTTGGGCTGTTGGGTCTTTTTTGACTTTGTGACCCGAGACTTGTCGGCGATGCGGTTTCTCTTCTGCGGCTCGTGGCCGGTAATAGTGGCACGGAAGCGAGCAAAACGCATCCTCGCAGCGTGGCCGTTGGTAATGGGTTGCATAAGGACGGGATCCGCAGCGACTTGATTCCAGTCGATCTGTTTGAGATGGTAAGAAGGAGTTGGGGGAGTAGGTATTGACAGTGGAAGTACTTACGTCTTTGAGGTTCTTCTGGTTCAGGATGGCCAGAAGGAACCGGGCCATGGCGTTCTCGCTGTTGGGAGTCATTATGAATAGAGTTTGTTGTTGTTGGAGATGAAGGTAGATTAGAAGTGGGGAAGTGTGGCGAGAACGAAGCTGCAGAAGCAGGCAGAATAGGGGGACAAGAGGGCTGATATTTGAACTGGAAGACGATTTGGTGATCCTAGGCAGCTGTGGCTGCGGGTGCCTCAACAAGGCCGTGAAAACGGTGAGTTGGGATGAAACAGCGGCCCGTAAACGAGGTTGCGAAGTTGAAGTTGGTTTGACTGAGTCACCGTCACCGTGAATACCTGAAGGCCACGACGCCGTGAACTGGGTGACGAGTTCGGCAACAGGGCTGGAGCACTCTCAGGGATAATCGAGTGGATGGAAAGGGTGATAGATGAGCGGGTGATAGGAAGCTTGCAGCAGTTGAGGGTTTTCTAGCCAACAGGATAGCCAGTAGATGGACGAGGCGGAGGGGGGACGGGCCGAACGAGGCCTTTCGGCGGGAAACCCGTCGGGGTCAGCTGAGCTGGATTTTGAGTGAGGAGGAGCTGGTGTGCATGTGTAGGTGGTGTAGGTTGTAGTGCGTATAAAACAAGGTAGTGAGTGTCTAAGGAGATGAAGCCTGAGGAGGATACAGGGCGAGCACAGGAGGAGGGCAGAAGCGGAACAGGAGAGAACGAGAAGAGAGAGGCAAGAGATGGGAGCGCCGAGGCTTAAGAGGGGCGACGAAGATGGATTATTATATGTATGTGCAAGCATCTCCTACTCCTCTGCCGTGATGCCACCATCAGCGAACCGTTTCCCTCCCTTGCCTTCTGATGGCGCTTCCTGTGGGGGAACATGGTTTACAGATGGAGCGAATACGCAGGCAGGGTTCCATCCCATCCAGGCACGGCAAGGGCCAGGAGGCGTGTGTACAGAGTCGTCGTACCGTAATGCGCAAGTCATTTGCAGCCAACAATGTCTAACATGGGAGGGCCATGATGGCGATGATGCCCCATAGTTGCCTGGTGCTACCGACTTTTTCCCTTTCCAGAGCTGGTTGGCTCGAGATGATCCCTCCCGTTGATGGAAATTGGGGCGCGACGAGGGGCTGCAGCGGGCACGAGCACCGCGTAAAGTGGTCGCTGACCCCCGCTAAATCCACTAAACCAGAGTCTAAGACCTCTTAATAGCCCCCCTGTCGCCGGGGCTAGGCTAGTTCTGCAACCACTACACCACAGCGGCTTGCCGCAGGTCCCAGCGATTGCGTCCAGAATTTTTGACCGTAGCAATAGAAGAGACTGGCAGGACTTGATCCATTGAAACAAGCAACTTCACGCTCTGTCCTCGAGAAGTTGCCCGGAATGCAGTGGGGCGACTGATCAATTTACGACTCAGCTGCACCCTGCCTGCTTCACTCCCGGTTCCTCCAATAGCTGTCCCGGCTCTTGTCGCTGAATTGCGCCGACGTCAATGAAAGACAATTTTTTGGCCGGCATCTCAATCGAAGAAAAGAGGCTAAAGCAGGCATTGACAGGGGTGTAAAGCTTGGAATGGAGTGAAACCACAAAGTGTGACTCATTCCGAGGACCACGGACGAATTATCTCTGGCATATCGGGCACCCGACATGCAAGAGAGCAGGGGAAACTTATCATGTACCTGGTCGGGCTACTAGAAGCTGCATGGCCGAGCTATCAACGGCCTTGTGGCATCAACTGTGCCGACAAGCCCGATAGCAACATAATTGGCCAAATCATTGAACCGAGTCTGAGAAAGTGGTGTGTCCCAACATACAAAGAGATGCTTCATTGCTGAGGTATAATGGATCGAGACGAGCATGTAGTTTGGAGACAAGAGGCATGGACTGGGCCCTGGCGACAACGCCTTGACGCTACATCAGGCTCAAGAATGAAAAGGATTGCGCCATGCAGACGATCCGCCGAGGTTTGCTTTGCCTCCTGACGCTCGGCTGAGGGGTGTGGCCTGGAAAGTTGACGAATGGTGCTGTCCTCGGCCTCTTCGTAGGCGGTGACCAAGACGCCGACAGTTATTAATTTCACAGCCAGAGCTTGCCCGAGAGCCTGGAAAATTTGTAGACTGAACATTCGAGGCCGAAACATGCGATTCAACTCTCAAACGACGCATCCATGGTCACGCATGCGCCCCCATCGGACCATGTTCGTCGTGGAGGGCATGAGATGAAGTGGGTGGGAGACGCGACGGGCGCGAAGCTGGTGGGACACTGTGTAGCCTGAATTTTCGCCAAGTCACCACGAAAGCACGTGAGACCACGGGGCCTCGTAATTTAAATTCTCTATGGCTCCACTCTGAGCCCTCTTTTCTGTCGCCCCTTGCTGGCAAAGTGACGCGAGCTGACGCCTGGGCTGACGGGCCCCCTCTTTTCCGTTGCCACTCCGTTTGGGCACCGTTTTGGAATATTTTGGGTAAGGTATCGTGCACCGTCAGCGAACCTGACGGACTCGTTGTTCGAGTCTCAACACTCGGCTAAACCATGGTGTACCCTCGGCTAAGCCAACGCATCTAATTCACCCAACCACCATCTCAAGGTATTCAATGAAAGTGAAAAGGCGATCAGCCTCGCTGGCTGGCAAGTCGCCTCTGCGGTAAACGCGGTTCAGTCGTGGATCACCCAGATCAACTCCCAGGTTCCTCTTGGGCTTGGGATATCCGTCTCAACCCCCGTAGATTCAACGGTTCCCTGCAAAAGCAAAGCGTGTAAGACAACCAGTTCTGTCGGACTAATCTTCGTCCCGCTCCGGCGTCTACCCCAGGACGAGGTAAAGCTCGGACCACGTCGCCCTCAAAGCCCCCCGAGTCCCCCCAACATCGTGCCGCAGCGGCTGCCTTAGCATTTTCTCACTATCAATTTTCCCATTGATTCAGCCGCTGCCTTAACAATTTTTAACCATCTCAATTTACCTTTTGTCGCTTCGTCCCCATTTCTGATTTCGTCCCGTCGGCTTTTGCGTCGGTTGGTTCTCATCGCAATGAACAGCAAGAATTGGAACGATAGAGCGGACAAAGACTTGTTCTTTACTATTCTGTCCGTCAAGAATATTGGTGTCATAAGTGGCGCGGAATGGACCACCATTGGTAATCACATGAGAAGCCTGGGATACGGCTTCACTAATGAAGGTTGTCGGTAAGTTGTCGCGCCCTCCCATTCCAAGGTGCTGCCATTATTCCCTAGTACATCAAAGCCTTGTTATTTGGTCGCGTGTTTGCTTGTTTGCTTGTCTTGAGCAGGTCATCTCTCTCCTTCTTCTTCTTCATCTTCTCCCTTACACAGACGGGTCACAGTCTCGTATCTATACTAGCTCCATTGTGTGTATCGTTGTAGCGTATCTAAAGCCTCATCACGTCCGCGACTGTTACATCACTCTTTGTTGCCGCCACCCCACCTGCTCTCTATTTATCTATCTTCTTGCCAAGCATGCGACTAACATCAATCCAGTCAACACTTTCAAGGTCTGCGCCGAGCCCAGAACAAGGCAGACACCAATGGCGGCCCTAATGAGAGCTCGCGCAAACTCGATCCGACCATGAACCCGATTACTCGTCGGCCAGGGCCTGGTCGAGGCCGGCCCAGAAAGCAACCTCCTGCTCCTGTTGCCGGCGCTCCAGGAGAGGGCATTCCCAACCCTTCCTTGACTCCTGGAGCCGTACCAGAACCTCTCAATCCTGCGAGTGTCTCATCTTACGGTGGTCTTCCGGGCCAGGTCTCTCCTGGCGGTCATATTCATCATGAACAAGCTGTTGTTTCGCAGTCCATGTCACAACCTGTTCCCGCCTCCGCTACTGGTCCCCCTACAGCTACTCCTCCGGCATTTGTGGCGCCTGACAACCTGGTGTCTCCTGGAGGTCCAGTTACGTATCCTAGCCCTGAGTTACCCCAGAATCCTCCTCATCTCCATCCCCTTCAGCACTCTCAACACGACCAGCAAACGCAGGACCCTCAGCAAGAACATTCACTAGGTCTTCGTGAAACCACCGAACCTGATTCTATCCCCCAGCCCACAACCACGGAACCGAACAACGAGCCCCCTCTTGAGCCTAGAGAGTCCCTGGACCAAATAGAACATCTGGAACAAGCCAACGAAGATGTGGATGCCGACGCCGACGCCGACGATGAGGAGCCCGACGCCAAGCGACGACGACTGAGCTCTCCAGGCCCGAGCAAGTCGGATTTGGATGACGAGGCTGTTCTAGCTCTTGCTGCCCACAGCGGCTCTGCTGACCCCTTCCCATCTGAGTAAGTAGAATACTCGTTTCGAGGCTATCGTAATGTTCTAACATGTTTTAGTTTCGCTACGTACGGTGAGGCATAGGAGCCGAATTATTAAAACAGTGATACCATGGGCGCTGGCGTTAGATATGGGAGTTGTTCGATTGCGTTTGTTATGAGGAAAAAAAAGTTCGAGGTGAACAAGCAGAAAATGGTTATGATTGCATGTCAGGCAAGTGCGTAAGATGTGGTCAAATGGTGTGGGTGTGGCCCTTGATTTGTTTCAATGTAGATCGTTGAGACATTCTACTATCTGCTTGTTTAGTACCTATCAGTGATAGACATAGGAAGGAGTAGGTGGGTAGAACAGAAATCAATGGCGGATAAAAAAGAGGCCAATGCTGCCTATCTCCAAATCCGCTGCCCGGAGCCCTAAAGTAACTGATCATGATTCACCCTGTTCATCCTGACTCGAATATAAAAGCCATTGATCGGATCAAGACTCTTCGACTCTCACCCTTCTCAACTACACACGCACGCACAACCTCTACGCTTGTTATCGTCGACAGCGCCACCAATACCAAAACACTTCAACAACACCAGAATAGCCGTATGACAAACTTTTTTCGAAGAAGCCAACATGCCTTCTATCAGCGACTGGGACAACGCCGACTTCCTCATGGATCTCGGTGTCGCACTCTTCACGGCTGCCCAGGCCAACAAGAGCCTCAACCCAACCGTCAAGGAAGCCGTGGAGGAGTATCTCAAGGGCCGCGGTTACGCGACCTCGTTTGACGCAGTTCGGTAAGAATGTTTTGCACTTTCTTCTTATGGTTTCGTTCTTCTTTCTGCCAAATACGGGAGTCTCCTGGGCCTTCAGGATCTCTGTTTGACAACACAAACACATCACCTACTGGCGCTAAGGAGTGGTCATTTGTTTATATGCTGTATTTGCTTTGCGATCTCGTTGCATCTACTTCCAACACTGCATCTGTTTTCAAGGCTTGCGGCCTAAGTCTTAGACCAAGTCTGCATGTGGGATAAGTGCTCCCATTTATCATCTTCTTCTTTATCACTCCTCATCAACTCTTCCCAAACTCCTGATCTACACCACCACCACCACAACACTCTTGGCCCCCTTCATGTCTCCCCCATCCAGCATCACATAATAAATACTCTTGCTTTTGCACAAAATCACCATGGCCAGGCGTCAGACTATGCAGTGGGACGCTCACGTTCACGAGGACATCCTGCTCTGCATGTTCCAGCATCTGAAGCTGAGCAACCAGGATTGGGCCAGCGTCATGCAGGAGTTGCATGGCATGGGATACTCGTTCAGTGAGGGGGCTCTTCGGTATGAGCTGTTTTCTTCTTCATTATTTCCAACCATGTTACTTCATTGCAGTTTTTGTATCTGCCTGGCACTGCCGATTATATTCACTGTTTGCTCCTTGCAACTTTGCATCTGGTACCACTTCTTCTTCCTCAAACACTCCCACCGAACAATCTGTATCCTTAACCTCTATTCTCCTCAACTCCCATCCCTTCTACCCACCATCAACAATCCTCTGAATACTCCCATCCGCCTGGCGCACTTCCTTTACTTGTTCATTCCCTTCATATAATCAACCATGTCTGGAAAGCCAACTCGCGGCTGGGATGCTGCATCCCACGAAGACCTCCTGCTGTCTCTCATGGACGAGATCAAGCCTAACAAAGCCGTCCTTACCAACGTAACGGAGAAGATGCGCGCCAAAGGCTACACCTACTCTTACGATGCCATAAAGTACTTGACACTATCTGCTACTTTTTCTTCTCTCAGCAATGCACTGTCTGCTTGACTCAGAGCTAACTGTTCTCTATAGCCAGCACGTCCAGAAGCTTCGCAAGAACCGCGACACCACCGGCATTCAGAACGCTGGCTCCGCCTCTGCTACTTCCACTCCTAACAAGAAGGCCGCTACTCCTCGTAAGCGCGCCGCGGGTAACAAGAAGGGCAAAGCCGCAGCCGCTGCTGCTACCGCAGAGGACGATGACGTCGAAGACGAGAAGTTGCGGCTTAAGGTCGAGCGTGGCTCGGATGACGAACTCCCATCGCCTTCGCCTGCTAAGCGCGCCAAGACTGCCACTCCCAAGTAAGATCATCACTTGTTTCCATAAATTTTATCAGAGGCTGACAGGTCTGCAGGCCTGAGCCAGGGCTGGAGCCTGAGGAGGAGTACGAGGAAAACCAGGGAGAAATCTAGGCTTCATGCTTAGATAGCCTTGCATCCCTCGTCAACTTCTCACGGAAGGGGGCCAAGAGCAGTAGTATGACGGGCAGCATGCCAAAATCAAGCAGTCTGTGAGGTCATAAAGAAGATGTGCAAGGACAGATGGATAAGTGGGCTGTTAGGCCAATCGCAGAGAAAGGGGCAACGATAACACAGCGATGGGCTACGGACCATACGCTTCGGAATGTAGCAGAAATGCCATATGAGGGCGATACTATGAGATAATCTCTGCTATGAATTGAGGGTAAACGGCAAAATGACCTGACATGTGTTGATGTTCTCGTGTTGTTGCTCTCGAGTGGCCTCCGGGTGGGTGAAGCCCCTGTCTACCTTAGTGAGCCATATGGATGAGATGTCGAGCTTCTGAATGCCACCAAATTTGTCAAAAGTGGCTGCTAGTCTTTTAAGCCTCACAGTCTAGTTCTTGGTTTTGTGTAGACGCTTAGACTTGTGCTCATTCACTTGTCCCCAATCAGCCTCTCGAGTTGGCACACAACAATCGCCCAGGCACTACTCCCAGTTGCAATTTCGATGACAGGCAGCTCGGATATTTCGTCCAGAGATTCTTCTTTGATTCACTCGCTAGCATATAGCAGATCTATGCTGTGCTCCCTTTTCTCCCATACCCTAATTCTTAACTCTTCATCTCCCCTCCCGAGACCTTCCATCTTAACTACTCCCTTTCAACACAGCACCCGGTCTTCTTCACCTCTCTATTATCCACTCCGACCTAAGCTTTGCTTACTAGCGAGCAAGCATACGAGTAATTTCATCTACTCAGCATCAGTCATTCATCATGCCCAACGTCGAGAAGAAGTGGGATGCCAACGCCGAGCGTGACCTCTGCGTCGCCGTTATCATGGGCGCGCAGGATGGCGATCGCATGCGCTACAACTGGCCCAAGGTCCACGACGCCATGAAGACTCTGGGATACAATTTCACCAAGGATGCCATTTCGTACGTCTTGTGCCTTTTCCTCTTCACCTACTCGCCGAGTCTCCGAGCCCATGGGGCAACAATGCTCATACGTACTGACCAACCTGAGTAGACAGCACTTCAGCAAGACCATCATGAAGGACTTCAAGACCCGCCACGGCGAATTTTCTAACAGCACCTCTCCTGCACCAACTCCAAAGAAGACCACCACGCCTCGCAAGCGCGCCACTCCCGCCAAAGGCCGCAAGAAGAAGGGCACCTCGTCCGATGGCGAGGACGATGCTGATGACATGACTTCTGAGTCTCCCCTTGCCAAGAAGATGAAGCGCAAGAATGAGGACAACGGGAATGTCAAGACCGAGGATGTTGGCGATCGCGAGCGCGAGCGCAGGTATGAATCCTCATCATCCGCGTAGCTTTCACGGTAAGGGGAACTAATTGGGGGCAGTACTACTGCCACAGATCATGAGGGCAAATTCGAGACTTGGCTTGATGCTGGCAAGTCAACCGACAACTAAAGTGGTTTCAGGCGAGCAACGGCGGCCATGGAAGGCTGAGTATCGTCGGCTTATGGACGCTCGGGCGCCCAAATGTGGAACAGAAGCGCCAGGATGAATGGGATGGCATTAGGATTAGGCCTTGTACGGGCTAAATGAGAAGCCCCAAATAAAACCACAGAGATGAATGCTGGACTTGAGAGAAATCTCACCGTGCTGTGTGGTAGTGCGCTCAATGGGTACTATGTCGTGTGAGTCGTGGAATCATCCGCGATACACGGCCCAGGAGGATTTGATACACTACGTCGTGCCATCATAAAACAACCAGCATGCTATACAAGGTCTCACCTACGCTCATCCGAAGGCGCCATTAGACCAAATATCCATGCTTCCTATCGAGGCGAAGTTCGTAAGCTACTGATTAAAGTCCATCGTGCTGTACACCTCTGCCACCATCTCAAAGATGGAAACCATGCCCCATGCCGTGCCAAACGCCACATAAAGTCCCCAAAAGTCTACAGATTACCTTGGTCGTCGTCCGTCGAGTCGATTGCCGTCACTAGGGCCCTTCTTCTCGGGAGCTTTGGTCTTGTCATCCCCTTCGCCCTTTCTCTTGACCGCGCCTCGCAGCGTCTGGCCCTGTCCTGCAAACTGCGGCCGGTTGGCGTCCTCCTTTTCCTTCTCCTTATCTGCTTCGGTCTTGACGGGCTTGATTTCGTATCCGAAGAAAAGCTTGTTGGGCGGCAGACGGAGGGCCGCTGGAGCGCCATCTCGTCGCTTGGGCATCCCCGGGATGTCCACCGTCGGGACAGGGGTCGCTGGCTTTGGGGTGGGTGCTTTGCTACCCTTCTTGACCAACTTTTGACCCTCTCCAAGGAAATTGGTCACGTTGCTCGTCACCGATGGAGCTATGGCGTTGTAGTTGATGGCCTGAGCCATGGTACCCTGGTTATGTAGAAGACCCCCAGCAGGGACGCCACCACGAGTGCTCCTAGGAGTGCTTGTGCCGCTCTTGCGCTCGGGTTCAACGTAACCAACTGGCGGGGCGAATTCTACCGACACATCTGTCTCGATCATACTGACGCCCATCTTGTCCGTTTCGGGCTTGACATCAAGGACAGCAACGTCGTAGACTTCGTCGTTATACGCAAAGTTGAAGACGTCACCCTTGGTTAGAGTAGCGAAGTTGCGAAAGGCTTTTTCCAGAACAGCCTTGGGATCGCTGATTTCAAGAAAGTTGACAGACTGTGGTTGTAACTTGACCATCTTGGCAAGCTCCAGGGAGGTAGTCCGGATCTGAATCATATCGCCAACATCCATACCCAGCGTCTCCATCATCTACCAGATGTCAGTTGCCAGCTCTCCTGGGAACGATTTGAGGCTGAAATACCCATTGTGGAATGTATGCTCGCCCCTCTTCTGCAATGAACTCCAACACACCCGCATGCGAGTGCTTGCCTTTCTCCCCGTTGATCAACTCCATCAGCAGCGGCCACTGGACGTGAAGCTTTGATACCTTGTCCAGGGCTGAAGGGGGGAGTATAATCTTTGATCCATAGTTGAGCTCTGGTCGCTCAGCGCCAGGGGCCATTACAAGGGGGTAGCATCGGTAGTATTCGTCGAAGCGCTGCATGATGGGTCGTCGTCCGTGGCGGGCCATGTTGTAGAGGTGCTCCGGGTTAGCGGGATCGTACCCGCCGCCAAAGCCTGAATACTATGCTCAGTTAGAATCAAGGATATATCAACAAGTGGTAGCTCCGGGAAGCAAACCATGGTGAGGGCGGCTTGTCGGTGCCAGTGGTTTATTCGGTGATGTGGTGGCGGCCGTGGACCGTAGGAGAGCGGTCAGCGAATAAAAGTCAAGCTGTGCGTCTCTTGTGAGTTTCAAGTGCGTGATGCGCGGTATTCGGCTCCCAGACAACACGGTATAGTTGAAGTGTCTTGTCGACGTGAGAGTTGGTTGAGTTGGTAAGCTCACAGGTTGGAAAGAGGAGCTTCTGGATGCACGTTGAAGGTGTCTGTCTCATGGAGGGAACAGGCGTAGGCTCCTACGACGTGGGGCGTGTGGGGGCTGCAGAGGCGGCAAAGGCAGCTCTTGGAATGACGCAGTTTGACAGGCACCACAGGGCGAGGTCCATTAAACAGTTACCTAACTAAGGTACCTATTAGCCTACCAGCCAGCTAGAATCTACTTTCGCAGCGACCTACCCTAGTCACCTACAGCGAAACCAGAACGCTCGAGCTCCTTCAAGCTTCCTCTCTACATCAATTCTAACTTTTGCGCCTTGTGGCCTCAACCATCCGCTCTCTATCAAGGCCACAAGTACAGAATCAGCGCTTCAGTTTTTTCCTCTCGAGTAGACTGCAACATGGCGTCTAGATATTCAGCTGCGCGCCCCAAGCGCGATGGCGAGAACTTTGCGCGCACTCACCACACTGAAGACGAGTCCGACTCCAAGCGAGTCAAGTTTGATGTCCGAAACCCTTCGACACTTGCGCCCGATGCCCGCGAAGACGATGCCGTCCTCGATGCCGATGTCATTGGTGGCTCTGCCGCCACGAAGCGAGGTGCAGTAAACCTCGACGGCTACGACAGTGACTCAGACAACGAAACCTTCAATGCGCGTGCTGAGAATCGGACGAGAGGCAAAGTCGACATCCTCGAGCAGCTTGACAACTACGATGCGAACAATTCTGCTCCTGCTGCTCCAGGCACGGCGGCCGGAGACGACGACGAGGATGACGACATGTTTGCTGCTGGCGATGCCGCGGAGGAGAAACAAGTCCCTGAAGCAGGTGATTTTGACAAAAACGGTCAGAAAAAGAACAAGGTTCACTTTCTCGAGCCTAAGCAAATCGTTGGCGAGGAGAAGGACAGCACGGACAAGGGCCAAATCCGACTCGACGACCAGAGCAGCGATGACGAGGAGGACCTGGACCTTGCGAAACAGGAGGAGGGTGTTGACGACGAGGTCGGCGCAGGCGGACTGAAGAGAAATGCCCCTAAAGTCGAAGCATTCAACCTAAAACAAGAGATGGAAGAGGGTCAGTTTGACCAAGCCGGCAACTATGTCCGGAAAGGTGGCGATCCTGACGCCGTTCACGATAACTGGTTGGAGGGTCTTAGCAAGAAACAGATGAAGATGGCTGCTGAAGCGCATGGGAAGCGCGAGGCTGAAGCACGCAAACAGCGCCTAGAGGAGGACGAGGTCCTCGTTTCAGATCTGCTCAAAACGCTGATTCTCAACCTGGAGAAGGCTGAGACACCGCTTGAGGCACTGGCGCGACTCGCTAAAAAGCAGATAAGGACCAAGAAGATACCCAAATGGAAGCTCAAGAAGATGAACAAGGAAGCCGAAGGCATGGATGTTGACGGCGGCGACAACACCAAAGATACGGAGCAGAAGCGCGTCAAGGCGTCAATTGACGACATCACGGATGCAGCAGACAAGCTACTCAGCCGGGACCATGAGGAGATTTACGATCAAGAACGGGAGCTCCTTATCCGAGAATATCGCAGAGAGACGGGAGAGGACTGGGTGGAGCCGGAAGCTGCACAGGACGACCGGGATGAAGGGGAGGCGCAGAACAATGCGGTGAAGCCGGGAACGATGTGGGAGTTCCGATGGGCAGATGGACGAGACGGAGACGCCAAGCAAGGGCCGTATGATGGGGCTACGATGAAGGCGTGGCAGGACGCAGGATACTTCCCCGAAGGTGCGGTCGAGTTCCGAGCTGTGGATGAGGGCCGAGACTGGACGACACAGGTCAAGGCTTTTGAGTAGAGGCTTTGCGACGACGGATGGTCAGCAGATGACCTGGAAAAAAAACCCAGCGATGGTACAGGCCGCAGGACACGTCACTACTTGCGGGCAAGTTCCAGCTTTAAAAAAAAAAAAGTGCTACGGACTCTAACGTATTCCAAAGATGGACATCCAGCGGCTCTTGTCCACGGGTGCTCGGCCAACCAGCACATGTGTACTTGGAAACGGAGACAACGAGTGACGGACAGTGGCCGATTTGGAGACGCGACTAAGGGGACGGCATGTGGAACCGGTTTCACCTCGAGAAGCAAGAAACCCACTGAAGAGGCAATGCATAACACAGATGGGCTGTGAGCCTGTGGCTCATTCTCTACTTGTGTGAAGACTGGTCGGTGAACCGTACTCTGAGTGAGTGACCATGCGACGAGGCGGGCCCGGGTGAGGCTTAGTCGCTGGCCGGGTTTGGTCGGGTTCATGACGATTAGTGGTCAATGGCTCCGACGATGCATGGTGCAGCGGGGCATTGGCAATGGCAAGGAGGGTCAAAAAACAGCCGAACGCAGTCCAAGTCACTGGCCAGGGCTTGTGGGGATGGGGTCGACGGGCGGCATCTTGTGGCATCGTTGCGGCAGCTGGTTCCTGGGGATCCCGATGCGCGCCGGGGACGGGTGAGGCCGGGCGAGTGGGATCTTGGGGAGAAGGCTGAGAAGCCGGGGCAGTGAGTATTTATGGAGTACGAACGATGGAGACACCGGGGAGTCGAATGGGGTTGAATGGGGTTGGACAGGGTCAAGTTTGACGCCTCCATAGATCATAGGCGAGGCTTGAGCCGACCAAGCCCGTGATCCCGTGATGCTCCGGCGCGTGGAGCGGGTGCCGGGCCCGTAGCCGTAGCCGAGCGGTTACCGTGGGAAAGTTCGGTGGAGGGCGGCCGGCGGCTAACGGGCTGAGTCGGAGCGAGCAGGGATGTATGGGGCAATGTAGGTAAGAAGTTGTATGTAAGTTGTGTAAGTGAAGACGACGTTTGAGAACGCAGCCGTAGTGGTGTCTCTGTAGGGGGAGGGAAGCTGCCCATGTGGGTGCCCTGGTTGTCTAGACCTCGAGCAAGGCAATGGATGAGGGACCATCATGTTCATTTCGATTAGATCAAATAAAAACATGAACTGATATTTGGGATGACGCGGCTGTAGTCCCCCTGGCCCAGGGTGAAGTTGGAAAGCCCTGGCGGGAATGGATGGATCAAACAGAATGGCTCTGTGGAGGCGAAGGCC
The DNA here is from genome assembly GCA_017140155.1 of Fusarium devonianum. NCBI lineage: Eukaryota > Fungi > Ascomycota > Sordariomycetes > Hypocreales > Nectriaceae > Fusarium > Fusarium devonianum. Next base: position 1,990 of record JADBHU010000522.1, on the reverse strand, counting down.
ATAAAAATAAAGAGACAGGGGTTTGGTCAGCGCAGGTCAGCGCAGATCAGGCGAGGTCGATCTCAGGTGAGGAATCTCGGTGAGATGGGAGATGTCCGCGTATGAGACCACCTTGAGAAAGACGTCATCTGTTCCGCAGTGAACAAAGCCGACGTTTGATTTTCTGACGGATGACTACTAACCTATGATAGACTACCTAAATTGGGCCTTGCAGACGCCCCCCTGGGGTCTGGCCCAACGGTCGAGGACTGGTAAGCGGAACTGAGCTGAGACGGCGGGATTTTGCGATGGGATCGAGAAATGAACTGATGGGATGGGGAATGATGCGTGTTGGAGAAGGGAAATGTGCGAATACAGTCGGTCCGTCGAGGCCCGTGGCCTATCAACGGGCCGACACAGGGCCGTCTCGGTTAGTTGTTTGTACATGATAGATGTGGTAATGGGAAGCGTTGATAGCTGAGCTCTCAGCTGGGGAAGCCCCTCAACAATTTGGGAATGTCTCGAGGTGAGCTGTGGTGCAGATGATTCCTCACCGTGGAACTGGACAGATTAAGGTACCCTCATGATGGCCCGTACCGCTAAGTGTCCGTCCACATGTAGATCTTACAACGCATCGCACTAGCTGTACCAGTAATTTACTCCGTACATAGTAATTACATTGAGAGTCAGAGAGGAGGCTGGTTCCCTTCGACCTCATTCTTTGCCTCTGTCCGTTTCTTGTCTCGTCGACCTTGATAGCTCTCCCACCCCCGCGACCCAGAACATGCTTGCCCCGCCGCATTGCGTAAAAAGACGCAACATGATGGTAAAGCCCGCAGCTTGGTCGACAAAGATCAGGTACTAAACCGCTTGGAGCGCTACCGTGCAGTGGTGAACGTTCTAGCTCCATCGAGGTGTCCCCGGTATAAGTGGGCAAAGGGTGACAGGAAATTAAACTAGGAAGAGGAAGATACTGAGAGAAGCAGATCGAAAGACGACAAGAGACAGGAGAATGATGAGGCGGGAAAGTGATAGATAGCACGAGTAAAGTAAGATAGCAACTGCAGAACCGTACGACCGGCCATCGCGGTGAACAAGGCGCGCCCCGAGCTTTCGGGAAGGCGGGCAGAGAAAAAACGTGGGCGTGCGCGCTGCGGCGTTGTACGCGGCGTTACAAGGTGAGTTAAGAGGCCGGGCGGCCGTTGATGGCGAGGTTTTGAACTGCATGGGATGGACGACGGCACGGACAACGGAGAGGGGAACGGTGAAGGGCGGGCAAGATCAGGCAAGAACGGCAAATGGCTGGGGTTAAGGAGCCAGCGACGAGGGTTCTGATTGAGATCTCATCGTCAAAAACGCCAGCGCGGGCGTACATATTCACATCGGATGAGGCGTGGCCGCGTCCAGTCGGCGGGACTTCCGGAAGACGAGGACAAGGACAACAACGGCCGGCCCTTTTTCCTGCTCCCCCCCCCCCCGGGAGTTCCAGGCGGCGGCGAAAATGGATTGGCGTTGCATGTTGGGTGCTGCTGCTTGTGCTGTTGATTCAGGCATATTGCGAGAGGGCATACTACGGTGAAGAAGCCAGCGGGCAGCAACATCCAACCGTATCGTCAGCATCATTGCTCGGTGCAGGGGACATGACGGATGGACTGAGGTGGCATGGAGGGGTAGAAAAAGATACTTGGCTTTGCGCTGGGCTTGGCTCGTGCTCAGAGGTACCATTCCGACGCATCACCCCACCATTCAGTAACAATTGCTAGCTTCTGCCATGGCCTTGGGAGTGATTCGGGGAGCTGCTCTGAAGGTGAGAGGAGGCCATGTTAAAAAAATGCTTCGTCTCTACGTCGTTGGTACTCACCACCCAGCGCAAGATAGTTCACTATGCTCAGGGTATGCTAACTAAATAAACGTCTTCTAAAAACAACAAGGCTGGTTGGTGGTCATGATGTCCATGATCTATTGCTCCCATTATTTTTTCCAGTCCCCCTCACACCCTCTCGCCCGATAT
>JADBHU010000521.1:0-28351 GCA_017140155.1 Fusarium devonianum | reverse complement strand
TAGCTATTTTAGTAGCTTTTTTACAGACCAAGAGGAGGTATTGCAATATAATATAAATAAGGTATTTAAGTATAATTATATTGCCTTTCTTGGGTTCAATATTTTCCGGTTTTTCTAGTAGAAAAGTCTGTGTTACAGGCAGCCGCCTTTATCCCTTGACGAAACGACCAAGACGCTGTGATACACTCATGCTGATCTGCGGCGGCATTGCAAACGTCAGATTGGAGCCCCACACTGTGACGCCTGCGCCGAGCCAAGTAGGGGCTATATTCACTTAAAGTATAGCCATGCCGCTAGCGCAGCGGAAAGCTTCTGGGCCTCGCCCGTTTCAGGTTTCCACTAGTTAAGCTATCAACCTTGTTCCCCTTCGAGGTCTGAGAATACTCCGTGGAACGCAGATGGAAGCATAACCCAGCACTTGCCGTGTTACTTAATTCACGTAGACGCAGTCAACGTCCGGATGCCATCCTTCTGGTTGACGTTGATCTGTTACCCAACCCTTGGTCTTCGCGGCTAGGTAGGCCACCTAAGCGTAAAGCTGAGAAGAACGCTTCTAGCGCGTCGTGTCAGCGACGAAGAAAAAAAAGGGAACTTTCAGCCATCATGAACTTGGCCAACCGTTGTAAGAAACGGTGCAGATCCTTTGCAAGACGTAGGCGACAGTTTGCGCTACAGACCTCGTGACATGGATGATCCTGCTAAATATGCTCCAACGCCTGCGCCTCGTCGAATTATACGAGTATCACTGACTCGAGCATTGTTTGCTCTGGAACAGCCCAATCTCACAATGCTGATTGACGGTCGCCTGTGCTGAACTTCTGATAGGTCCCCTGTTTGCTAAAGAGAGAGCGCCTTGGGGGCTTGCTGATCGGATTTCTCCGACAGCGCCTAGAAACCAGCTGACTGATGTTTCTAGCCCTGTTTCGATATTAGCTATGACGCCACGTTCCAGCTTTCGTCGGCGCTTTGACAATAGCTCCCACCAAGACACCCAGGAACCATTCCCCAGACTAGCCTGGTGTAATCTGGATGGTGCTGAAAATATGTGGTCAATCCGAGCGATCTTGACTAGAATGGGACAATGGCTACAGATGTTGCATGGTTCTCGTGAGCAGCAACTTCACCTGACCCTGCCGATACTGGCGACCGTGTTATGCACCATGTTGAACGTATTTTCCTTGTTTCTAATTCTTACAGGCATGCAACGCGGTGCATCAAGCCACATGGCTAAAGTATCTATGGCCATTGCGACGCTGCCGGGTGCTCAGCTCTGCCGGATGATCACAGCTACCGAGGAAATGATAGCAAACAACTCAGGAGTCTAGAACTCCTGTTTACTCTGGGCCCCGTGCTTTCTCTCCTATCAAGTGAGAGTCTGCTGTATTTATCCACCCGTTTCCCTTTCGTTGCCTGCTTCCGGCCTCCACATGGCAGTCACATTCTGTCCATCCGCTACCATTTGTTTGATTTCCCAATCATGGGCAAGTACGGATTTCTGATCCCGGACTCTTACGTCCGGGAGGATCCCGGCGAAGTCGACATGAATACAGCCAGTATATTCTGGGGATTCTCGCTTGGTGTTGCCGTCTTTTCCGCAGGCAAGGCTGGCAAGCAAAGCTGGCGGTCATGGCAGCGATCCCGACGCATCACGGCATACGTGATCATGTTGTGGGCAGTCTGGATTAGCAGTATGGTCCTTGGCGTACTTGCCTGGGGGTTCCAGCGACAGTATATTGATCCCAGGTAATCTGACTCCTTATATCCGTCTATCCTAGTACTAAACCCGATCATAGCTTTGGTTTTTACTTTTGTGTCGGTACGTTGACAAGCCCTAATCTCAGTAGCTGCTATACTGACATTGTTCTTCAGCTTTGTTCTGGGCTTTGCAAGTCCAATTCCTTCTTCAGATCATCCTCAACCGCCTGGGCTTGCTTCTGGTTGTTCCCGGGAAAGCCACGAGGCTTAAGTGGATCGTGTTCGGCATCATTTTTGCTGTCAACATTAGTGTCTTTATCATCTGGATGCCGGCACGCTTGCAGATTAGCGATACATGGGTCCACCTCAATACCGTCTGGGATCGATGCGAAAAGGTCATCTTTGCACTTGTCGACGGTGTATTGAATGCCTACTTCATCTACTTGGTTCGGTCCCGGCTTATCCAGAATGGGTTGACCAAATACGTGCCTCTTTATCGGATGAATCTGGTGCTCATTTTCCTGTCTCTTTCGTTGGATGTAAGTCCATCTTGTCCTGTTGTTTGGAACCTGCCCACGTTAACATCCTTGGTCAGGTGGCTCTTGTTGGTCTCATGTCGATGAAGAGCAGCTTGGTGTAAGCGCTGATACTAATATTCTCTTACTGGACAACGCTAATACAGTTCTTAGGTATTTATCGTTCCACCCGGTCTGCTATCTCCTGAAGCTTCAGATCGAGATGAAGATGGCCGAGCTCATCACCAAAATTGTCAAATCATCGGGTGCACACCGTTCTGGAGATGCCTATTACCGCCATTCGTCTACAGGAGACAGGTCCAAGAGGGTCAGAGTAACCGCCAACAAGTTCAGGAACAATTCGTCCCATGGGCATCAACCCAGTTACAGAGGGGGCAACAGTGTCCAGATCGAGGCTGGAGATCTCCCTAGTGACATCGAAATGGCGGTACGAGATGGGGAGAACGAGATTGGAATCATCAAGACCGTTCAGACTATGGTTGCCAACTCTCCAGCTGACGATGGAGATGACGCTGATTCTCATAGCAGAGCGAGCTCAACGCAGAAGCTGCATTATCCTCACTGAGTCATTATCCTCACTGAGTCTTGGCTGATGAAGTAGAGCTGCGGGTGAGAAGCAGCTGAGCTGCATCGGCCGTGATGCGTTTGCTGGGCTGGTTCCGCTGTATTTACCCCTGATGGGAAATCGCAATCTATCTCACGATAAGGAATATTTTAACTAATACAAGGACTATGAATTTACGTGGAAACCTCATCTGGAAGACACCTCGCCATATATGACTATCAGTGCTTTGCGTCTCAAGTATCACTCTTATTGACATTGCTTTGATCTTAATTTGGGTTGAACACTGTGAGTTTCATGGGCGGCAAAGAACCTGATCATCATCATTACATCCAAAGGATGCAAACTGCTCCAAGGTTATAACTGTAAGCGAACACCACCTCAAGCGCAGCCCTTGCCCTTCTCAGCGATGAGGACAGATGCCTTTTCCTTCCGCAAATAACCCTTCTCAATCAAGTCCATGATGTTCCCCGTCTCCCCCGTATAGAACTGCGCCCCAAGGCCTGGCTGTCCAAACCAAGGCGCGATAGGCCCTCCCACCACAGAGAGTGGCTTGATGACCCGGTAAACATGATAGTTGAACGGGAAATCCGGTGCAGAAGGGTTTGTTGCAAGATTCGAGGGAGGGAGGGCCCTTTGAGAGTAGGGAGCAGCGGCAGCGGAGATGAATGATCCTGTAAGCACGAATTAGCATATTGGTCCATCCATAGCCAAGGACTTGAGTTAGACATACCGTATTCACTACCGAATCGATCAACAAGTGTGCCCTTCTTCAGTATCATGGTGCCGTTGATGGCTTTGCCACTTGCATCCAGCTGAAACCCATTCTGAGGCGGATACTTGTAGTTGCCCTGCTCATTTGTCCATTTCTTGAGGAATTCCCCGGGGCTCAGCCCGTCTAGCCTGTCGTAATCGGCCATGAGAGTACCAAGGGGCAGCTTTCGTGGCAGTATCCGAGGTCCCAGGCGAGAGTCACGACATATGTACGCTGCTGAACTGGAGCCACCATTGCGAGTACCAGAACAATCGCAAGATGGTGCGTTCGGGTATGCTGAGGCCGTAGAGAGCCAGAAGAAGAATGAAAGAAAAATTGACAGAAGCATCTTGAGTTTGGCTAGACCTGCTGCGGTGAATGAGGCGGGTGTATCAGAGAGGTAGTTGCTTAGGAGGAGGTAAGGGCTAATGGAAAAAGGTAGAGTTCTTCCATCTTTATAACTATTCCCATGTTGATGCTCTCAGGCTCTTGAACTTGTCAAGGGACTGGACGAGCTGCATGTTTCACCGGCAACTGATCACAAGGTGTGCCATGTCTTACTCTTCCCTTGAAGCTGCAGCGCAACGAACAAGCAAAAGTGTCGAATTAGATTGCGAAACACCTTTTTCAACTTCGTCTCCGCCGAAGCCAACCCTTCATACAGGCTCAAGCCAGGATTAGGGCGTAGCTGAAATAACTCATTGAAAACGCCACGTCTTGCTTTTTCCTCCCTTATTATCGGTTATCGTCGTCTTGTTGGCCCTTTCCCCGCCCCAACTCGTGCCGTCCCGTCCCGTTGCCGTTGCAACAGGCGGACCCGAAATTGTTTGTTTCTCTGTTAGTTGAGACACCCGTTCTTGTCCTACTTCGTTTTCATCAGCCAAGCCTCACCCTGCAGACAAACCGAGGTTCAGGCTGAAGTCGCAATCTAGGGGGCCCAAAGAAAACAATTGACTGAAAATCTCCGTGCTTTGAGACTTGTACGGCCAGGCTGTGAAACAATTGGAATATTAACGAAATGGGGTACTCAATGGAGATGCGTAATTGTCTCGCTTGATACCCTCAAAGTCCTGTCCCTCACGCCGCCAATCCCGAATACGATACTCGGGTTAGGATATTGACAACAAGACTCGATTGAGCCGGGGATTCAGCTCATGCAAGTAATTGCAATAGTCAATGTTCATTTCTTTACTTTCATAAGCTTCACCTACGTGCAGTCAGAGCATATTGAGGCAGCAGGTCGCTTCAGGCTGAGCCAACAAGGCCGGCGTGCAGTCTCTCTTGATCTTCTAGTCTAAAACCAAGGCTATCCCGCGAAACACACTCACTATTCCCCGACCGTTTCGGCTTGTTCACATTTTGGCCTCTGCTAATCAAGGCTCATCCGGTATTGCACGAATTGGGTGTCGGCAAGGGTATCGTACAACCGACGTGCCGTCGTGTTATCGTGCTTGGTCAACCATTGCAAGCGAAGACAGCCCGTTTGTTTCGCAACATCAGCGACAGCCTGGATCAACCTGCGTCCTTGGCCTTGGCCGCGAAGTGATGGATCGACAAACAAGTCTGAGAAACTGGGTTAGAATCTTTCCATCAGGCCTGTCTGGTGTCGACTCAGCCACTGGGGGGTTCCGAAAATTGTCCCGCAAGGCCCAATTCGACCATCATCAGGGCACTGGCCTAAAGCAATGCCGTAAACTCACCATTCAGCATCAAAATACTCTTCTCGTTCCAGGGTGTGATCTCGGGGAAGAAGTGAGCCAATCCGACGATTGTCCCGTCATCGCCTGAGCCTCGTCGCAGCACAAGAGCGCTGAGGCCATCCTGCTCTTTCAGAATTCGCTCAAAAGTCTTTCGGTACTGCTCCTCGGGAATCGAGGCATGGTAAAAGTCGATGTATGCTCGAAAAACCTTGGACCACGAGTCAAAGTCGTCGCGGTTAAGCTTCGTAATGGAAAAATCCGTGTTTGACGACATGGCCGCGAAGTTGGTACGGTTTTGAGTGAATTTGGCAAAAGCTCGGGGTTGAGTTGAGGGTTTTAATTAAATGCCTTTTGACAGGTGAGTCATGGGAAAATCGAGCTTTTTACCAATCGGAGTTAGGAGTTAGCAGCCCCATGGGGTTCGGTTAGCCTATTGTGAACTGATGCAGGATAGAAGCTTGCGCTATGTGACTCATGATGATGTGGGAGGGCACTTGAGTTCGGTAGGGAATTGAGTAAATCTCGACGGCTCAACTCAAGTAATCGTAGATTATGCTCTATGTAGCACCGCAACTCAGAAGGCATCTTTGTTAAGACCAGAGACCCGTCGCTGAAGAAAGCCAGGTAGGTTGTAGGCTAAACAAGCGAAGCTTTCTTTGCTTTTGCTGGTCAAAGTACATCTCAGTCTCTTTCAGCCAGAAGCTGTATTGATTCCAGTGTTTAAGATGAGAGAGAAAATATCAATCAACATCACGGTGGCTGCGGATCAACTGGAACCTGAATGTTTTATTCTGGAGCCTGTGATAACTCTGTTTTCTTTTGAATATCACCTACTTATCTATCGCGGCCATAAGTGTTGGGCTTCGGGGGAGCGTTGTCAAGGATCTTCTCAATCTCCTCCATCACCTCCGGAGTAATCTTTTCGGAAAGCGCCAACGCCTTGACGTTGTCCTGGATCTGCTCGACCTTGGTAGCTCCCAGAATGACGGTGCTCACGTTGGGGTTCTTGATGCACCACGCCAGCGCGAGTTGGGCCGCGGTTCCGCCCAGACGCTCTGCAACCTTTGTGAGCTTCCTCACCTTTTCGATCTTTGCCTTTCCTTCCTCGGTCTGCAGGCTCTTCACGGTGCTCTCAAAGAACTCCTTGTTGGAGGCGAATCGGGAGTCCTCGGGGATGCCATCGTTGTACTTGCCAGTCAGTAGGCCGGATGCCAGCGGCGACCAGATGGTTGTGCCGTACTCGAACTTCTCGTAGAGCGGGGCATACTCGACCTCGAAACGCTCACGGTGGAAGGCGTTGTACTGAGGCTGCTCGACGACGGGCGCGATCAAGTTGTAGCGCTCAGCAATCTGGGCGGCCTCGGTGATCTGGCTGGCGCTCCACTCAGAGGTGCCCCAGTAGTAGGCGAGGTTCAGGTTGCGGATGACCTGGGTGAAGCCCTCGACGATCTCCTTCATCGGGGTGGCGTGGTCGGGTCGGTGGGCAAAGACGACATCGACATACGGCTGGTCGAGGCGTTGCAACGAGGACTTGAGGCCCTCGACGACGTGCTTGCGGCTCAGACCTCGGGTGTTGGGCTCCTTGCGGCCAGTACCGAAGAAGACCTTTGTGGTCAGGACGTACTCGTCTCGGGGCCAGGCGAGCTCCTTGAGCGCCTGTCCCATCTCAATCTCGCACTGGCCGTTGGCGTACACCTCGGCCGTGTCGAAGGTGTTGATTCCCAGGTCCCAGGCGGCCTGCAGGCAGTCCTTGACGATGCTGCCCTTCTGGGTGCCTCCGTAGGTCAACCATCCTCCCAGAGACAGAACGCTCACCTTGAGCCCGGTGGGGCCCAGGTGGCGGAACTTCATGTCCTTGGGGTCGTACTTGGATTCAACAGCTGCCATTTTGATTGATACTCTCGGTGTGTATAGAGGTTCGGTGAGGAGAAAGGCGGGAGAAATATCTTGGCTGATGAAGTGAGGAGAAAGTTACAAGAAACGGGGTAAGTGGATACAACTGCGAAAATGCCTCAACCGCTGCAATGGATATCTCAGAGAGCGTTACGCGGGCATGGCTGGGAAGCTTTTTATCGAACGACGATCCCCAGCTGGATTACTAAATGCTATGACGTGCTCGGCCCTTTTGACGTAGCGTACGCGGGGTCTAACCGTCATAACAACGTGGCTTTCCACTCGAGTTTCTCCAAGTGTACTAGCCTCCCTCTTGAGCTCCATGTTCGGTTTGGAAATCTTCCGTTGACCGAAGAAGGTCACATTTGCTCCTCCGTATCCGTAGAGTGGTGGACATTATTCAGCAGAAGCTCGGACCTTTGACCCTTGTTGATGCCCCAGTCAACGGAGCTATCCAGATTCCGTTTTTCGAAGCGTCTCATCTTCTCTCGTGCCGTACCGCGAAACAAACCGACAATAGAAATATTGGTCAGGATACGGTTGGATTTCGAAGATTTATAGCTCTTGCCGAGACTTGAGTGTAGTTTAATTCAATGTACATAGGAAAAGCAGGACTTGAAAACACGATGCCTCCAGTAAAATGCAGGACTCTCTTGATCTACACCAGCTGAGCAGAATTCAACAACAATAATAATCATGATTCAAGTCAATATAGAGTGTGTGGCAAGAGATATGCATGGTACATGCGTCTCGTCCTTGATCTGACTTCTGTCATCGTCCATTTCTTGTATTATTTGAGTTGTATGCTCACATCCTTCAAACATAAAGTTGGATTTCCGCCGGTCAGCATGTCTGCATGAGGTAGCTTCAGCGCACACAAGAGACCAGTGTTCTGTCAATCATGGATTGCACATGTGGATGAACGCCTTCGCGGCAGAGGGAAGTGGTCCAGCCAGAACAGGAGCTCCCTCGACGTTTCGAGCAATGACAAATATACGCGGTACCCCAGACCTATTTCGAGCCCCTCGCCCGCCTTCCAGACAAGTTAACACCCCCCTTCGGAGAAGTTCTTATGCTAACTAACCTGCCTTTAGGGCCAAGCATATCACGATGGACCAACGTCGGTCACAACTATTATTGGCCTAAGAGCACTCGAGCTCAATACGTTCACCGTCTGCATCAGCGTTACGGTTTGTCTCCAAGACGTCACAAGTTCGAGGTTGTTACTCACCAGCTCACTCAAGTCCTGTCGTTCGCGTCGGCACCAACGAGGTAGATGTATCTGACATGGCGGTCGTCAGAGAGATTCACAGAACCAAAGACGGTTACATGAAGTCTGAGTTCTATCAACATCTCGTGCCCGGTACAAGAGCCCACTTCAGTGCTATCAATAACGATTTCCGTTGTCGCCAGGGCCGCCTTTTATCTTCTCCGCTATCAGAGTCTTTTCTAAAGACAGTTGAGTCGTCAGTCGATGCTCTAGTCAAAATGGCAATCTTCAGCATGGGGCGGGAAATAGAAGAGCGACGAGCAACAGACGTAGCCAAGTTCTGTTTATCTATAGCCATCGAGTTATTGTAGAGCTGAGCTTTAGAGAATCATTTGGCATGCTGCAGACTGGCAAGGTACGAACATGAGTGGTCACAAGGAATACCGTTTCTAACAGCAGTGTTTAGAGAAACCAATACACTCGAGGCCTCGAGGGGTTGTCGGCAACGGCGCCTATAACCACGACCTTTCCAACTTTGGTAGGTATGGCTCAACGACTGCCACTTCCAATTTTCAGACGGACTACCGCCACAGCAGCGAGGCTCAATTCGTACTCAAAAGAGGCCGTCGGCCAGCATAAAAGAGACTGCGCGAGTAACCCAGTCGTAGCGAAGCCAATGCTATTCAAACAGATGCTTGAAGCGGGCGAAAACGGCCTATCTGCCAATAAGATCCGCGCTGAGGTGCAAGCATACATCATTGCTGGACCAGACACGACTGCAACGATCTTGAAATACCTGGTCTGGACCGTTTGTCAACCGATAAATGTAAGAGACGTTGACAGAGGAACTCGAGACACTCCATAGGACTTGGACGACCCCCGTACCTTGACGCTGACATCAATGAAATGCTGAGGCTTTACGGTGCCGCCCCCTCGGCATTTTCTCGAGTGGGAACTCCTGTTGGCTTTACCATGGCAGGTCATGTCATTCCCGAGAAAGCCATCGTGTCGACGCAAGCGCGGACATTGCACCGGGATCCGATTGCCTTCCCAGATCCCGAGCGGTTTGATCTGTCGCGATGGGAGCAAAGAACCAAAGACATGGACCATGTAGTGATGGAGAAGTACGCGCTTTTCTGTGGGTTGGAGCCTTGTCTCTTGATGTGGTTTTTTCTTCGTTATACTGAAGCACTGTTGCTGACTTTTGCAGTGTGCATTGGCAAGCACCTGGAGCAAATGGAGCTACGACCACTGAAAGAATCTCCTCGTGCCTTTCCTCACTCGACGGTGTCGGCGCATGTCCGATATGGACCCCCGGTATACTTTCTGTTGGCAACGAAACGAGGTCAAGTGATGGCCGAGGGTCCAGTTGCATTGGGCCGAGCCGGGCTAACCAACCCTCCGTAAAGTGGCGTACAACGGCGCATCGGGGCAACAAAGATGCCGAGTATGCATTGTATAAGAGTTCTCCGGTATTCCAACCTAATAGCGGAGAAAATTCTATGATCTATATCTTCTTGCGCTTCATAAACAGTCGCCTTTAACTCTTTATAGTATATGTCTGTTGACAGATCCGTGCCGCTTCAAGCATCACCAGTGCATCACCATACGGTCTAGAAGAATCTCTTGACCATGCATTTGATTGAAGACATAATTATTATAGCCGCCCCACCGCCCAAGGTCTGGGAAACCCTTATGGATCTGGCCTCTTGGTCTGACTGGAACACCTTTGTGCCCTTTATCCAAGTGCAACCGCCTCATACCCAACTCTCCGTCGGGAGCAAACAAATCATCAAAATTTCACCCCACCCAAGCGATCGCACAAGAACTCAGTCCTACACCAACATCACCTCAGTCTTAGACCCAGAACGAGAGCTTCGATGGCATGGATCTCTCGGTCACGCCATGATATTTGACACGGAACACTGGTGTAAGCTAGAGGCAGTGCCGAGTAATGAGGGATCTGCGGACCATACGCGCTTTACTCAAGGGGAGCGCTTCTCGGGGGTTTTGGCGCCTATTATCGGGGCGATGGGAAAGTTGGAACAACTGAAGGAGGGTTACCAGAGGATGAACGCGGACCTGAAAAGAGTAGTCGAAAGAACACAGGCGTGAGTTGCGAAAGCCTATTACGCGGAAGGCATGTCCCCGCGGCCCCCGGACAAGGACCAGGTCACTATACTAACGCTAGATATCGTGTACATAGAGAATGGCCGGGGAGGGACATGCCTGGAGATATGAGCTTGTACCAACTCCCAAGAGCCCTATGATCTTCAACAATAAAATTAGTCCTCATTGCATTGACTGTAGAGGAAGAGCATGGGTGGGCAAGGGCCAGCTTTAGCTGGATTGGGAAGGTGACGGTCGCGTTCCGCGGAACATTTGAAGCTTATACACAAGGATATAGTACGCTGTAGGATGTATCAAATATATTCATATAACACGGACCGTTAGAAATGTAGACGGAAAGGTCGTTCATTGGAACCGAGGACCCTAAGGTTATTATCTGAAAATCTCGTTATCATGATCGACATCTAAAATGGGGCTTTGGAATTGGGAATATTGGTGGATGCACAGGGCAGGCAAGACGGTTTCCAGACTCCAGGCTTGCTAACAATTTCAATGGAATTATCGTTTATCATGTGCGCAAAACCCTGGGATGAGCTAACATTTTATTAGAGTGTTTGATCTTCAGCTCGTGCTTCTTTAGGGGCTACTAGAATGTTCGTGTTCAGTAAATTCGTCTCTTGTTTTGTGGCTGATTTGACTGGCGTCTAATATCCCCATGCCCCCCTGCTAGAAACCCACATGGACTGATGGGCAGCTGTCATAGGCCGCTACAGCAGGCTGATCCCTTTGCAGGCCTGATCCAGTCTAGCGTTTCTTGGGACTCGTCATTAGCATTAGACTTTCTTGGCCGCGTCACTTTGTGTACGTCAACGATAACATCCCGTAGCACCCTCTACCGTACCTTGTTTTATTACTTTACTGTAGCTAGTCATGAAAGAACCAGAGTCAGGCCTTTCTCCAAGTTAGGGCACCACGCTAGTCATACCCACAGTCGGCGACACCGCAAATGGTCAAGTAAGCTTAGCTGGTCACGTAAGGGGGAGACAGCCACAAATCTAGAAACACACTTCTTAGCTTACAGACCTGGCTCGTCTGCGCCCGTTGAGACCCACAATGAGCCAATAAATAAAAGAATAAGCCTTGCAGCTTTACCTTGATAAGGGAGCCTCATAACCTCATGTCTTCATCTGGTCTTTCACCCTAGCAGCTCTTCTTCCCTACACTGTGTAGAAGAGGCCAGTTCTCAGCGAGAGAACCATGGTCGCTTTATTCAGTCGCCATTTGACTCACTCTCCTTTGGTCATATGTCTGATTTTTCTCTTCTTTCTCTCACTATGTTGCGCCGACGACAAGCCTAGCTCACACGAGTATGATGTGATCATCTATGGCAACACTGTAGCCGCGATGGCGGCTGCTATACAGACTGTGCGCATGGAAAAGACTGTCGCAATCGTCACACCTGGAAACACTCTTGGCGGCCTCACGACGTCGGGCTTGGGATGGACGGACTCAAAGGACGGAAACACCATCGGCGGCATCGCCAGAGAATTCTACGAAAAGGTCTTTGCCCACTACCAAAAGCCCGAAGCTTGGAACCATGAGACACGAGAGGAATACCTGTCCAAGAGAATTCACGCGCAGCCAGGGCCGGCCATTGAAGAAAGCAGACAGGTGCAGTGGACCTTTGAGCCCAAAGTCGCAGAGGAAATCTGGGAGAGGTGGATCAAGGATGCAAAGATTCCTGTTTTCCGGAATGAGCCCATCGACCGGTCCGGGAACGGCTCGGTCAAAGATGGAGCGCACATCGTCTCTTTCACGACCATGACTGGCTCTGTCTTTTCAGCCAAGATGTTTATCGATGCTGGCTACGAGGGCGACCTGATGGAGACGGCAGGCGTTCCGTATCGTGTAGGGCGTGAGGCTCGGGGCGAGTACGACGAGTCGGCGGCTGGAATCTTCATCGGTGGCAACAACCGACTCTCTGGAATTAACCCTTATATGAGAGAAGGGCATCCGAGAAGCGGCTTGATCTCGGGCATCCAGCGCATCCTCCCAAACGCCAAGTCGGTCAACGGCACAGCTGATCCCAACCGCCTCCAAGCTTACAACTACCGCCTGGCTCTGACTCGACTGGTTAGCAATAAGATTCCGTTCTTCAAGCCTCCCGGGTACAAGGAGTCATACTACGAGATTCTCTTCCGCTATATCGAGTCAGGCTACGAAGGTCCATTCTTCACAACCCAGCTCATGCCCAATCTCAAGACGGACACGAACGCAGCTGGCCAGATAAGCACGGATCTCATCGGTGGAAACTTTGATGCAGAGTCCAACTACGCAGAGTACTCGTACGAACAACGGAAAGCTACTGCACACAGACATAGAATCTGGGCGCAAGGCTTCTTCTGGACTCTGGCGAACCACCCCCGGGTACCAGAAAGAATACGGGCGAAGACTGAGGAATGGGGCTACGCCAAGGACGAGTGGGTGAACAACGACAACTGGCCATACGAGGTGTATATCCGCGAGGCTCGGCGCATGAACGGCGTGTACACCATGACACAGAACGACATCCAGAACCCAACGACAAGCCCCAACGACACTGTGGTCGGCGTGGGCTACTACACCCTCGACGCGCATCAGGTCGAGCGCGTGGTGGTCGATGGCCGCATCTACGACGAGGGGCTCGTTCACATTCCAAACGACGGGCCGTTTACGATTCGCTTCGAGTCCATCATCCCCCGTGCAGACGAAGCGACAAACTTTATCAACCCCGTGACCATGAGCTGCACGCACATTGCGCTCTCAGCGCTGCGTATGGAGCCGACGTACATGATACTGGGACAGAGCTCTGCAACAGCGGCGGTGATGGCAATCGAGCAGGGTGTGAAGATACAGGATATCGACAGGAAGAAGCTTATGGAGAGGCTGAAGGCAGATAGCCAGGTGTTGGAATCTGGCGGTAGCAGCTCGAAATCGCCCTATATGAGTTTCATAGCCTGGTTCTTTACGCTGTATGTACATTATTTAACTAGATAAAGATTCAATTCTTATATTACAGAGACGGAGCCTGAACCACTTTTCAAGAACCTGGATTGCTTCAGCCCTTTGTGGAAGACTAAGAAAGCATGTCTCAATACAGAAGGCGTGTAAAGAAGAGCCATCCATTGTACATTCACACTAAATCATGCATGGCCTCCAGCGCGTCATGGTACGAGCCAGACGCCCAACTATCCACATCCGTCCGCACCTGTACATCCAATAACGATGGAGTTGCAGACTTCTCCGACTTTGACAAGTGCAGACCCATTCCTGCACCCGAAAACGGTCCCTTCTTGCCCAAGCCTTGGAGGAGTTCCCAAAAAGCTGAGCGCTACTCGACGCCCTCCTCACTTCTCGACTCACATACAAGCTCCCAAGCTGTTTTGCCAGCAGCATTGCGCGCCTCAGTGCTCATTTCGGAACAACAAGATAGTAACGGGGTCCAGCAGTCGCCTTTGCAATGGTTCAGCCTTGCGCCAGCTTTGAGCAGAGTTTGTGCATTGCGCAACATTCCCGCCTGAGCTGCAACGACAAGAGGCGTCCTGTGTTCCGATCCCCGGCATCTGAATCCGCGCCGTGGGCAAGCAGCAGCTCTACGCATCCAATGCCGTCGTGGCTCTCGGCTGCGATGGCGAGAGCCGAGATGCCCCGTTCTCCCTTGGCGTTGACCTCTGCATCGCCGCGTTCCAGCAGCAAACGCACGATGTCTACGTGTCTTGCTCGAGCAGCGCCACGGAGGGGACTGTCTTTGCCATCTCTTCCGTGAAGCCTGGGAGCTTGCGCGTGGGGGCGACAGTCGAGGAGTAGAGACACAGCCTCGATGTTGCCTCGATATGCAGCCCAGTGCAGAGCTGTGCGGCCATCGATATCGGGCTCGTTGATCTTGTCGGCATGATGAAGCAGCTCGTTCTTGACGCTTGACCGGATCAGACCGAGGACTGCCTTGTGAATGCTGCTGAACTGGCGTTTTTGAAGTCCATCGTCATTTTCTCGCTGAGGAAACATTGCGAGCAAGGCTTGCTTCCTCTGGACGTCTCGGGGATCAGGCAATATGATATCCCAGGCGTAGTCCCATGGACTTTTCCCAGACTGCCCTTCTTCATAATATGTCCGCACCAGCGGAAATCACAAGATGGCACACTGAGATTTGACGCGTACTGCGAAGAGCCGGTCAGGGATGATGCTCGTTATTGTTTCTAGAAGTCGGCTCAAGATGCAGCAGTTACTCACATACAGCAGAGGAAGACCATGCAAGTTTCAGTGATGCTGCATTATTTGGATGCACTGGCTCAAGGTGCTTTGTAGTATTTTCTTCTTCCGCGGCTCGAGTATAATTCACATAAGGTACGGTACTTGCATCCTCGAGTGACCCCCTCGTGCACCGTTGTATAATTTCTATTCTAATCAACCTCAGGCTGCGGTACAAACTCACGCCCGACATACCCGGATATTGTCATCACTGAGTCTTCTCGCGAAATCCGGCTCGCACAGCCGCCTTTGTCACAGCATCTCGGAGGATCTCTTGAATCCAGTTGGGCCATCCTCGCAGCCCTGATATGAACGCATGCCCCTTCGGCATGATCAGCTGACCGCCTCTGCAGCTCCAGATCTGCTCCAGGACAGGAACAGCAACATCCTCCAGCTTGACCATAGCCTGTCCTGACTTGTCGATCAGGTCGGCATACTCGGCAGTCATGTTGGTCGCAACCCAGCTGGGGTGCACAATGGTCGTCATGACACCCCTGGCGTTGTAGACGTGCTTGATCTCCTTGGTCAAACCCTCGTGGAATGTCAGTGCGCCAGCCTTTGTCGCTCCGTAGTCGACCGCGAATGGGGGAGCGCCGAAAGAGCCATTGCTTGCGATTGTAACGATGTGGCCCTTGTTCTGCTTGACCATGGCGGGCAGGAACTCCTTGGTCGTGTGCCAAAGCGAGAAGAGGTTGACTCGGAAGATCTTTTCGAGCCATCCGGTGGAAGGCTCGAGGAGAGGATGGAGCCTGGCAATCCCAGCACTGTTGACGACAATGGACGGGTCGCCCAGAGCTTTCTGGATGGCCTGAGCAGCTTCAGCGACGGAAGAAGGCGAGCCGACGTCGCACTCCCAGTATGATATGTTGTCAACAAGTGACAGGTCAGAGGGCAGGGGCTGAATGTCGAGAACAGCAACCTTGGACCCCTTCTCGGCGAGTCCAAGAGCAACGGCCTTGCCAATTCCACTGCAACCACCGGTTACAACAGCGATCTCGCTGCTCCATTGCCAGTTTGGGTTGGAGGAGAATCGCCAGTGGTTGAGTGCCCATCTGTTCAGTTGTCGGTTGGCAAACTTGACGAGTCCGATGGCGACAATGACTGCCAGGAAGTTCTTGAAGAATCGCGCTTGGATGTAGGGATATTGATCGTCGACAGGGTGACCGAATAGTTGAGCCACAAACTGTGGGCCACCAAAGGTAACAAAGATCAGCACAAGTGCTGCCAAGGTTGGCGACAGACCGGACATTTTGACCGGATTTTTGAGTGGTTGAGGGAGGGTTGAGAAAAGCAGACCCCGGGCGCATTTCTCACAGAGATCCGTGGGCCACTCGCCGCTTTTATTTCAACGGATTATCTCGTCGTGGTTCTTGATGGATCCAGCAAAAGATCCGATCTCGTTAGGAAACTCGGGCCATTTCCGTACCTGGTTACTTCCGGCCTTACTGCAGGTGATATCCCTGTTTCAGCGGAGTTCCATCATACAATGCATTGGCTGGTTTCTGCATCGCAAGGGCTGATGTGGGACAAATGGTGCCACGGAATGGACCCATCTGCACAGAATTGGCAGCTGCTTACTTCCAGCCGCCGCATGAAACGATCTAAACCAACGTCGCACAAGCGGCTCCGCAATGCAATAGGGGGCAATCATTCTTTCGGAGTAAAGCAGCAGATCGCGCCTTGGCTAGGCATTGGTACTGCCGAGGTACGAAAAAGTGGACTGCTGAAGACGAAGACAGCTTACAACTGCGATCCTTGTGTATCTACAACGCCGAGGAAAAGCATCAAGAGCAGAAGCCAGGATGACGGATGACTGCGTCCCTTGTGGCTAGTGTATGAGGCTCGATCAAACATAGATGGGACGGAGCCTCAATTGTACCGAGCTCCAAATCGCAACGTTCTCTCATGTATGTGACACCAGGCCTCCCCCTTTCTTTCGCTAGCTTGCAATGCTTAATGTTTGTCCTTTTTTGATCGTCGTCTGCGCTTCGCCTATGCCGTCCGCCAGCCATGGAGCGGGTTTTACCACTTCTCCGGGGAAGGATTTCCCTAGAGGATGCCCTCAAGGAAGATATTGACATCGTGCGGGAGCTGTCCTACCCCGACAAGCGCTATCAGTTTTGGCTCCAGCTGAATACTCAACAGCAACGAGTTGCCGAGGTCGTAGCGCGACACTTAAACATACGCAAGTCTGACTTGAGCATTGGCGGAGTCGAGGAGTGGATTCATGGCAGCTTTAATGCCTGTGTTCCCATTCATATCCTCCCGAGCCCTCAAACTTCTGATCTCCCTGCCCGTGCCATCATTCGGTTTCCGCTTCACTACAAGGTTGGTGAAGACTTCCACCGCGGGAAATGTCGACGAAAAGCTGCGTTCAGAGGCTGCAAGCGCGCCAATCTCTTCCGGCATCTCTCTCGAATTACGTGCAAAGCTTCCTCTCCCCAAGATCGGCTCTTGGACAATGGACGACCGCGGCGTTCTAGAACTCTCGAATCGCCCTCTCACCCTTCTTCTTCACCAGCTAGAGAACGCTGAGATTGCGACCAAAGCAAATCTCTGTCCGATAGCAGGCTTGTGCGTGGACAAGATGACGGACCAGGCGCTCTCCGCCAAGTGCGCTCTGTTTGTTTGTTCAGATGAGCTGCCCTCGAAGCCACAGATAAGTAGTTGAAAGAGCTTTTGATGTCTTTGACAAAGAGACCTGTGGCCCATGGCTATAGGTAGAAAGAGTACAGTCCCTATAGTGGGCCTGCTCCAGCCAAACATCTTTTTATGGCATTCGGCATTCATTATGTCTGGTTTCAAGAGGCGGTCATCGCAGCGGATGGTGTGTTGCCTACTGAGATTATGTGTGTGTAGTCACGACAGCTGAGCCATTTCCAGCTCAGTCGCTAGTCTGTGCGAAGCAAAACATGAAAAAGCCTTCCTCCACGCTGCTCCGGCTTAATCAAAGCGACAAGCTCAACTCTTTTCCAGCGCGCGGCATCTTTTTCCGCTCCCTTTCAACAGAGGGCAATAACTCTTCTATCTACCACAACAAGCTTCGGCGAGCGATGTATTCCTCGATTGAACTTGGCCTTCAGGTCCTGCATCCCACTCTGGATGATGCAAAAGATGCGCGCGAGATCCGAGACGCAAACGACGCTGTTTTCAAGCAAGCATACGAAGCGTTCTTGAATACTTGCGACGGCTCCTGGAGTATTGAATACCAATACCCGAAGCGGGGACGAAATGAAGTCGCAAAGGTACGGCTCCCAGGCTTTGCTATCCTTTCTTATTTGAACGTTTCTGACCCGCGAGGGATACTAGATATGTTTCTTATGGCGGGATTCTAATGCAGCACCGACAGAGATTGAGTTGGGGATTGAAGTTCTTTGCGACTCCTTTTTCCTGGCGAATCATCCCGGGTCGCTTGCTTCTCTGAGTATGTCTCGAAATGTCCATTTTCGGCCCATCGCCGAGAGTGACGAGGCAGGTGTCATAAACTACACGGAAATTTTTCTCCGCTCCTTTGTCCGTCACTGGCCAAAAGTTGCCTCGTCTATCCAGAGATCCACGGTTTGCCGCCAAAGTCCAAGGAGCTCAGTCAGTCCGCTCTCAACCAAGCAACTGCAGGCGCCCGTAAAAGTCTAGAGCAGACAGAGCAAAGCCTGAATGCAGCTATGAGCCAGATGCTGGGTAAGATCTGTGTATAAGTCTATTGGAAGGCTACGCTAACCACATGTACAGAAAAGTTCAAGGTCGGTCCCGTTCCCAGTGCCGAGATTCAGGACGTCATTCATAAGCTTCGAATCAGTGTGGAACAGTCATATGGCTTGTCTAGGTTGGCTGAGCTTGAGAGAGTACGCTATACCAAGACGGCCAAGATGTGGATACTGGCTGCTCTGGGTTCCCTCGCGATAGCTGGAGCTTCCACGCTGGCTGACCCTTCGGGGATCGCTCTAGCACTCTTCGCTATCAGCACAGTCTGCTGCGGAATAAAAGCCTGTTTCCGACTATTGGACATATCCGAATCCGTGAAAGGTGAGTTTCTCTCCGTAATTATTCGTGCCTGACTTGAGCTCACCGATCACTATGTCAGTCTGGATGCAAAGCATCAAAGTTGCACATTGCTTCTGCAACAGCTGGCTCTTTCTTGTCTTGGTTCTCTGGCGCCAGCAGGGCCTACCGGATGGCGACGAGAACCTCAGTCGATTTTCTGAGCAGATGCAACCCATTTTCGACCTTCGCAGCCTGCTTGAACAGTGGAGTGACCCCAAGTACGTCAACGACACACTCGTTCACTACCAGGACAAGGTCACCAACCACATGCGCGATTGGATCAGAGACGTTGATATGCGCCGCAAGTCGGAGTAATAGTAAGTTCGCGCCTACTAAAGCTCGGTAGAGGAAGGCTTCATCATGAGGGGGCTGTATAATTGTGAATGTCGCGTTAGTCTTTATCACCTTGGATTGTGTTCTGTGTTGGCGAGACCTGTATCATTGTATGTAGCTGCCCATTTACCTAGGATGGGCAAGGCGGCACCGGGATCATCGACTCAGGTTCTTGTTTTCCTTTCTCGAAACTCGTCGGGGCTGTTCAATGCAAGGATTGATTCGGGATGGCAGGGCCCTGGACAGACTGGTTCATAAGTTTTCATATATTTAGGGGTGGCCAAGCAAGCATCTTATTCTGGTACCATATTATGTCTTTAAATTCATGGTCTTCTTCCCGTTTTCATATCTGGCTTCGCTGCTCATTTCTTAATCGTCGAACAAGTTACGACACGTTCGCACCCGTTTCCATCACAGGTGCGACAGGAATACATTACTTTCTCTTCGTCATAGCATCAGCGTGCCTCTTCATACGGGGATAAACGACCAGGCGGACATTGGCCCATCTGGAAAACACGTCGTCTATTTGGACGCGGTAGACGGCCCGAGAGCAGAATCAGCGACTACCATCACATGCGAATAGTCCATAGATAAGCAATTAAGCCATCCTTCTCGGCTGCCAGGCTTCGAGGGTTGTGCATTGTCAGCTTATGGTCTAACATACCAGCACTTTGGCTGCCACAATTCCTAAATGGCAGCTGAAGGCCAAGTCAAACATGCCACCCCTTACGACGCCACTTATCTGACCAAAGAGCTGGATCTTGCCCAGAAGCCGGTCTGGCATGCGAAGAGGGCATACTAATAGTTGCAAAGAGGCCTGGACCCCTTTATGCTTCACCTTAGTCCAGTTGGTCAACTAATTTCCTCGTCTTCATTAGATGATTCGCTAGGTTAGAATGTTCCTCTCATCCCTATTATCTTGTTATATGAAATCACGCAGCGCTTACACAATCACATTGCTTCCCGAGAGCGCAACATATTACAACGAACACAATTACTGTTGGTACTGATCAGCAGCAAAATACTTTCGTGACCTAACAGAGAACTGTCACAAATTTGCCGTTATCCAAATCTACATCAATGTAGCATACCTCCCATTTAGCTCCGCCAGCCACTTTCCGAGAATTTTCGCTTTTGTGTCGCTCAGTGCATGCCATCAGTCATCAAAGCATGTTAGCAGCCTATAATTCCACATTCAGCAAGGGCTTACAACTGTCAGCTGCCTTCAATCGAGTCACACATGTGAAGTGCTACCATGCGAAAAATCTTATATATTTGGCAACGAGAATGCTGAACTGTTATTCTGACATCTTCTCACAGTATCTAGCTCTAAGGCCAGCAGAATGGGAGCACCTGCAACGCTTGTCAGGGAAGCACCCTATCTTCGCCCTCCAGTTGTCAAGGTGACAAAGGAACCGCTTCCTTACACCGGTACACCTTGGCGCCTGTTTGGCTCTGACATGAAACTTTTCTTCAATGATTTCTTCTACCTCCCGTTCATCTTTCTCCCTTTGACACCATGGCCCTCTGGTCGTCTGGATGAGCTGTTTCCGTCGCCAGCCAATCTCATCGATATTGCTTTCCATTGCGTCCTCTTCGTGACACAGTTGAGCTTTTTGATTTCTCTTCCTTTCGCCGCTTTC
Source organism: Fusarium devonianum (assembly GCA_017140155.1). Classification (NCBI taxonomy): domain Eukaryota; kingdom Fungi; phylum Ascomycota; class Sordariomycetes; order Hypocreales; family Nectriaceae; genus Fusarium; species Fusarium devonianum. The sequence continues at coordinate 7,627 of JADBHU010000521.1, read as the reverse complement.
CTGTCCGCATGGGTCTATCTTCTTTATTTCGTCGTCTTCTTTATCATCAATGAGCTCATATGCCGACACTTCAACAAGGGTATTCCGCATACTGGTCTGAGGTCAACAGAGGATGAGCATACTCAACAATGGACTCGCCACGACGAGGAAGAATGGATATTTCTCAATGGTATCTGTGTCGGGTAAGATGACCAGGGAAACCCAGCCGGGGCTAGCATTAAGGGCGCAATGCTGATTGTAATAGGAAAAATTGGCTCCAGAACAACGTTGACCGCATCTCCCGGACGTTTCACCGGCCGGTCGTGGGTGTCCACAACAAAACGTACGTTCTTTGAAACTTTCGTTATGAAATACGGGCCTGACTTTACCAGGGCTGGCGTCGTCTTTGATCTGATCCAATGCCTGATCCAACGTGCTCTTCTCTATGCCACGCAGGATGTTCGAGATTGTTACGTGTTGGTCAAAAAGGCACTCCTCAATCCTGAAAAAACCAAAGTCATCCTCCTACTTCATTCCCAGGGTGGGATTGAGGGTGGGATGATTATTGACTGGCTTCTTGACGAGATGCCGATTGAGATCCTTCAAAAACTTGAAGTTTATACTTTCGGCTGCCTTGCGAACCATTTCAGTAACCCAAGCCGCGGAATGAGTGCCGACGGCACAAAGATCCTGCCTGTTATCTCCCATATCGAACACTACGCCAACAAGTATGACTTTGCGTGCCGATTCGGGGTCCTTCACTTCTCAAAACCTGCTGACGAGGAAGGCTACGAAAATCGATTCATGGGTCAGGTCTTTGTGAATCCAAGAGGTGGACACCAGCTTAATCAACACTATCTGGACAGCATGTTTCCCTTGGACAGGGACTTGCGCAGCGCACGAGAACCTGAGATGGGAGATTTCATGGACATGGAGGTTCGCATCAAGTATGAAAGCGGTGGCGCAATCGAACGGGTAACACGTGCGGAACTGCCTTGTGGATTGCATGTTACGTGCGGAGATCAGACAGCCGATGGAGCTGTAGAAGCTCAAGATGTGCCGAGGATGAAGGATCTTAGCAGACTGTGGCATTATCGGAATGGAGGGTCGCCCCTTTAAGTGACGGGGAAGGCAAACAGTCCACGTTTCAGGTAACGGGACAATCAAGACATAATCGCAGAATGAGTTGGATCGGAACTAATCTTTGTAATACACTTTGTCGAATAATGATGATTCTCACCAGTCACCAGTACCAGTAAACCTGCGCCAGAGCAGCCCCTGCTCACTCCTTGCAAGTCCAACACCCTGGCTCAAAGATCTGGTGTGCCCCCGCGTTCACCACAAAGTAGAGCTGATCTTTCGTCGCAGAAAACATGAGACAGCCACCAGCGTTCCCCATTCTATCTCCACCTTCAAACGAGAAGATCCTGCAATCTCGTTGCTTCTTACATTTAAGCGCACAGTCTTCTCGAGCACTGGTTGCCTCCCGTTCACCAATCTGGCTACCAAGGTTATAAATGGCCCCTTTGGGCCCACAAGTCTGGCCTTCAACAGGAGATTCGATAAGTGTGCAAGGAGGATCATATTCAAAGACACTGACGTCGTCAAAATTGATCTGACCCTCGGTGAACCCGCCGTTAGTTGCGCGAATTTGCAATGCAGTGCCGTCTGTGGTGCTGCTGACCGCAGCCGGAGTAAATACAATCCTTTTCTGCTGGTACTGATTTGCGGGCCTCACATAAGCCCTGGGGAGCGGGTTGGGCTCGGTGGCAGTGTTGGCGACGTTGCCGGTTGTTGTGATATAACTACCAGCAGGTCCTTGTGTACCGTCTCCGAATGACCAGTAGTAGGTCAGCACGTATCTCTTTGTTGTGACGAGACCGTATATTGTCTGACGGACGACATATGCACCGAGCCCTGGGAGTGTGGCGGAACTGATAATGACGATTAGCTTGGCGGATAGAGATGAGTATGGGGTACTTACACGTAGTAATTGCCCGAGCGAGCGTGAGCTGGGTCGTTGATGAGTTGTTTGCCGCTGCTCAGTACCCATGGTTCACCTGTAATGTCGGCATTGTCCGCTCGAGCCTCAAAGCCGCCATTGAGCATGTAGTTTGTGGGTTCTACTACTTTGGCCGTGGTTGAGCTCTTTGTCAACTCTTGGCTCGTGGTCGTTATGACGCTGGTTGTCACCGTGGTTGACGTGGTCTGCTCGCTTGTAGAAGACAACTCCGCCGTAGAAGTAGTACTTTCGGAGGATACAGTCGCAGATTCCGATTCGGATGTCATCGTAGATAGTTCCGTAGTCGAGGCAAAAGTAACTGATATGGTCGTCGTGGTTGATGATTCGGAGGCCAGAGTAAGTGACTGTGTTGATTCGGGCGATGAAGCAAGTGACTCTGTTGTCGAATCGGAAGGTAGAGGAAGTGATTCCGTTGTTGAAATGACGTTGCTCGTTGACGTCTTGACGGTGATATCGACTTCAGTGGACTCTGACGATGGCTCGAGCCATGAGGAGGCTTCTTTAGTGGTGGAGAGGGCAGAGTTCGTAGTTGTGGAGGCAAAGTCGGATCCAGACGCCAGTGTTTCGGAAGCAAGCATGCTTGATGTTGCCGACTCAGTCCATGATGTCTTTGTGTCCTCGCTACTTGCTGTGGTTGATGATGTCGATATGATGCCTGTAATACTTGGCTTGCATGGGCCTGCGCTAATCCCCCAGCATAAGAGGGCCGCGACAGCAATGGCAAGGGACTGAGACGGCACCATTGCGGGAAGTAAGTCAACAGAAATGCTCGGTAGCAAAGGGCCTGGGCTGATCTTAGAGAGTGGTATGTAGTCAAAATAGAGAGGTTTTACAGTTTCAAAGAACGCCGACTGTGTGGAAATAAAGACAGTTGCAGGGCTGGTTGAGATTAGACCCACGTTGGCAACCAGACTATTTGCCTCCTACGGGAGACTATTGAAACGACCCAAAAGCAGAACGTGGCCAACGTGACCGCGCGATGGCTCTGAAACTATTGGGACTGCCCCAGTTCAGCTGCCAAGGAATGCTTAAATCCTTCAAAATGGGCTGATATCTAGGTCTAGATTGTCCGTACAAACAACGCCACTAACGGGTTGTCCGACCGCTTCGACGCACCGGAGCATTGAGTCGCCTATTTGGCACATGTAAGGCGATATGCCAAGACGAAGGCTCTCCAAACACAAACGTATTTGATAGTAAACCCTGAAATTCGAATCTCTCGTTAGTAATACCTGGCGTCTTGGGCTTCTTTTGCTCGCTGAAGGTTCCACAGCTCAAGCCATCAGGCATTTCCGTGTGCCGTTTCGATGACAGAAGGAACGTTTACGTTTTCCCGCTATATTGTTACCTTGTGCTCGACGTGTTATTTGGGAGCTCTGCTCGTTATTATTGTGGAAGCACGTTGGCTTCGAGAGAGCAACGAGCAGCTTACATATTGTTGGTTTGGGGGCGAAACAGCCTTGATCCCATCAAGCATATTTCTGGATGGATGATTGGCACTGGCCTTGTCGTACTCTGACGAGTCAAAGTAGACAATGGAATTTAGGAGCCCGTTGATGGACCCCGTGGGCAAACTATCACATTTACGAAGATCTTAGAGCGCTGGAAACCTCCTATCATGACGACTGTGAGCTTCCTGGGAATGTTCAAGTTTTTAAATCGGTACAAGCAGACACAGCTTGATGCGGCATGGTCTCCGTGGGTTCGGCTTGCGTTTCGATGTTGCATATATATACCTTGTTAGGCATTTTCCTACCTGCTTCCGAACGCTTTCATTGGTTATGATCAAAAGCTCGTTAGGAGGCATATCTCTTAACTTTCCCCACGTTCTGGGCTGGTCTAGATTCCTGTACCGTTCTTAAGTGGCGCTAACTTTGACATAAGTCTTCGAGAATTGTAATGACGTGCCGTTTCAGACAGTCCCGATGGAAAACATGGCAAGCCGCCCATGATACTATATATTTGTCGCATTCTTAGCTGAGACTTATTAGCTCCTTTCAATGGTCTTTTACCGGATATCAGACGGATGAGGTCGTTCGAACCCGTCTTGTTGTCGTTCTCACAGCCAAGGTAAGCTAGCTAGACATTGCAGTCGGGAGGCCGCGACTTGTGAAGCCATAGTTCCAGCCATCCAACTATCGTCGCCAAGCGCATGGTTCTATATAAGGAAGAACCAGAATACATGGTCATGAGCCCAGCCTTTGTTATAGACTAGCTTGTGTTCCCCCAGGACACCAAGAGCTAAAACTATTCCAAAAAGCAGGACCGTCCACGTCAGGGAGCTTGCTCTACCTGTAGCTACAAACCACAGAAAATACACATTGCTAAGCTCGTAGCGTATTGGTTTCGTGATGCCTATGTAGGCGCAACTTGACAAGCACTGGTTCTACTCTTCCAATATCAAGCAAAGCAATAACCATCACGGTGAACAGTGTTGTTAAGATGGTCAAGTTGTTCTCATTAGAAGGGCAATTTGCCCGATATGCTAAGGTCGCTCTTCTGCGTTTGTTTTTCGACTATCTGCAGCTCAGGCTGCGGTATCTCAAGTTTGCTCTTCAGCTTTCAGGCCCAAACGAAGCTCCTCTTCAACAGATGAGGCTGCGGCAGTGGAATTACCAACATCCAGGAGCCGAACACAGCTTTGGCGACAGCAATCGCCCCCGACAAACATGACACCAAGACATTTGCCTGCCAGCACTAGTTGATTGATTGGTGCTGAGCGACAGCGTGGGTCACAAGGACCACATGGCAAAGGATGCTAAAACGAGAGAGAGCAGCTCAAAGGTTTGCTCGCTTGCTGGGAATGGCAGCAATCGCGTCAATCTCAAACTTGATCTCAGGGGTGACAAGAGTTGCCACGCCGACCAAGGCAGTCGCTGGCTTGGCGCCGTCGAGGAACTTGGCCAGGGCATCCTTGTGCACTGATCGGAGGGAAACATCTACGAACGTTTGTCAGTTCCACCCTTGCATTTAGTTGAAGATCTTGGGCTGTCGGGGTTTCATACCGTAGTCGGCAATGTAGTAAGTCAGGCGGATGATGTCCTTGGGCGTAGCACCGGCCTCGGCGAGGACGGCGCGCAGGTTGTTGAGGGCAGCCTCAACCTGCTCCTCGTACGAATGGGCCAGCGTTCCCTTGCGGTCAATGGCGCCGACCTGGCCACCGGTGATGATGAGGTCGTGGCCGGCGGGGATGACAAAGCCGTGAGAGAACGGCCCGGCACCGGCGATGCTCGAGGGGTTGAGGGTGGTGATTCCGGGAGCCATGACGTGATTGTGATTGTGGTAGATGATAAGGATCTGTTTACTAGTCGGTCGAAGTCTGAGCAGCTTCGAAACAAGAGGGTCAGGTTTCTTATATGGGGCCCCCTGGTAAACCCCGGACTTCAACCAAGCTAGCTCTCCATACAAGCCGAGACCGGTCACGATAAGCCGGAAATCGTCGGCGATTGGGCCGTCCGGCTGGCCGACTCCACTTGGCCACGGCCCCGGCTTTGATCTTGCCGTGGGGTGATGAACCAAGTACCGAGGGGACTACCATCTTGTGCGGCGTAACTGGTCTATATCTCGACGTCAATGAAACGGACAAGGTTATCTGTCAAGTTTCACTATTAAACTATAGAGTCCATGTCGGTTAGTAAAACAGCAATTGATTCTCAGCATCACGCTGAGAAAAGTATGCTCTGGGCGGGTAATTTTTACCTCCATGGAGCGTGGGCGCCGTGGGTACCCGAGCAATCAGAGGGGCCTTTTTCGAACGCCATTCCCGCTTCATGCTAGCGTAGAGGATGATCGCTGTTTACGGTAAATAAAATGAGAGCCTTTTGTCTCTGCATCGGCGAATCTGCGAGGCTGCCGATAGGATAGTTCGGAATGCAAGGAGTCGCGATTGTGGTACTCGACTCTTCGGGTCGTTCCAATATGTTACATGACGTACTAGGCAGTTTCACGATTCACTCAGGCAAGATAGATCGCGACACGTAAGTTATCATCGACACTTCACTTCACGCGTGGCCTTGCAGCTTGAGGCATAGAATGTCGTCTTCCGAGGGGGTTAAGGCCGCAAGAACGTCTTGGAAGTTGCATTGCATGCGCTCTCGGAGCTATAATGTAGGATTGTAGTTTCAAACGAAATAGAGCCGCCATTTCAAGGGAACTGCTTCTAAATAGGTTCTTACAAGGGTTCGACTAGAACAGTCAGTGTGTATCCATTTCCTTTGTTTAGCCCTACAAAAAGGGATAGCGTTTGTGAATTATATACTAACGGCATATAAATGTACCACGTAGACTAACTCCCTAGGCCTTGAACCCGGTGGGGATGTATCTTACTCTATCTATCGCAGAGATGCATAGCACTCTCAAGCCCAAGACCCAGTCCCGGAAAAGACCATCGACGTTGATGATGCCCTGAGATGCCGAGGACACTGAGCATGGACACTGGACTGCAGAAAGAGAGGATTATTGACAGCCAATGGCTTAGACTGCATCCAGGCGCTGCCAAAGCTTTGCTGGTCGCTTCATGACCAATAAGATAGGTTGTCTCTTTAACTAGACGCAGAAACCGCCATGCCTATGCTACTCTTTAAATTGGAACTCGTCTGAACGGCCTCCTTCAAGCCAAATAAGGATTTCACGCAGCGCATTCAGGTCATTCTCAGGAAGGGAAGTCTGAACCGTTTCATCGTACCATTCGTATGTGCTGCCACAATCATCCAAGCTTTCTCCCACACGGCGGCACGACCCAAAGTCGATGATGAATGACACATCTCCTTCCATCATGAAATTGCTGGGATTAATGTCATTGTGGACCAGCCCAAGTGAATGGAGATGCTTCAAGCCGCTCTCAATCTGTTCCAGCATGCGACCGTACTTACCGAGACCTTGACGCGTCGCGCTGAGGTGCCTCTTGTCTAAATGGCCAGGATTTACTGCCTGCATAAGTGTTTTCTCGTACTTTTCAAAGCAGATGCCGACAATCCTGTCGTCAGAAACCTGGCAGCCAAGGTATCTCGCGATGTTAGGATGTGGGTTTTGTTTCAGGAGCTCGCAAATTTCAACCTCGGCCAGACATCATCTGCGATACAGTTGGGGGCAGGATCTTGATAGAAGCGACCGTAGGAGGTGAGCCTTGGCTGTTTGACCTAGGTGTTGGTCGGTAGCGGGTCGCGCGCGCGAATGAAGGTTGTTGAGAAGGGAGGTCTGCAGGCGATGGCGGGTATCAAGATCTTGTTGATAAGATGGTTTGTACCAAGCTTCAATGCTACGGGTTGACGAGCCTTGCTGACTGCATGGTAGATATCCTCTCCTTGCCTGTAGACAACGGTGGTACAGGCGAACTTGTACTCGCCTTCATCTTCTTCAAATATCTCGTTCATTTCTAGAATATCCAGGCTCATAATAGGCAATTCATGATCGGTTGCGAGGCTGGTATTGGGCCCATGAGCTGCGAGGGTCTCATTAGCTTGGAACCACCGCCAGAAACGACGGTGAACTCGCGTTGGGGGCAGTCTCCATCTCCAGTCTCCCGACTCATGGCGGCGTGTACTCCTGACAGATAAGAACAGAAGAATCACAAGCAGACTAGTCTTGGCGAGTAGAGTCAGGATCAGGTAGGATGATATCCTGGTG
>JADBHU010000520.1:0-22548 GCA_017140155.1 Fusarium devonianum | reverse complement strand
CTTTTATGGCTGCCTATTTGTATTTCAGGCAGAAAGAATATCTCATGCCAACGTTGATGTCGGTAGGGTCCGCGTCACAAAACGGCATAAGGCATAAATTCTCACCGTCAATAAATGTGAGCGTTTATATATATATATATACATATATACATACCTCTCATGTTTGACGACTGGACCAAAACCTTACATCACAACCTACAACATCAAAGCCCAATAACTAGCCCAACTACTTGAACAGCCCAACATGCCACCTTCAGAACCCCCGCTGCCAACTTCATACACGACATCCTCCTCCCTGCACGCCTTCACATCGGTTACTCCCACCGCATTAGCCGCCGCCAACCCGCCAATCAAGCATCTCATCGCCGGCGCCGTCGTCACAAACCCCCGGGGCCAGATCCTCCTCGTCCGCCGCGCCCCCCGCGACTCATGGGCCCTGAGGTGGGAAGTCCCCGGCGGCGGCGTCGAGTCATCCGACCCTGATCTAGTCGCCGCCGCAGTCCGGGAGCTCGTTGAAGAGACCGGCCTGCGCGCGAGGCACGTCAAGGGCGTGGTGAGGCTGGCGCCCGCTGATACGCAGGCCTTTGACCCGCTCGAGACGGGGCTGGATGTCGTGGGCGACATGGCTGTGTTTACTCATCGCGGGGACGTCTGGGGCAAGTTGACCGTGTGGGTTGACGTGGAGAGCTGCGAGGTTGTCAAGATTTGCGACGAGGAACATGTCGAGTACGCATGGGTCACCGAGATGGAGGCGAGGGAGAGGAAGTTTGCGGATGGTAGGGAGCTGGACATTGTGAGTGAGGGCGTGAGAAGGACGGTTCTGGATGGATTCAGGCTTTGGAAGGAGGAGAACGAGACGCACAGAGAGAGATGAGCTAATCAGCAAGACGGTCAGGAATAAGGATGGCATCGTATGGAGAGGAGATCTCATTACGTCTATGGGTCACATGTCTTCCTTTCACCCACGCTCAACACCAGACTGACTAACCTCTTTCACCCCCTGTTTGCACATAGAGAAATACCGGCACAAACGACACGAATAGACAACATAAGAAAAAAGAACAGTACATTTCATGGATCCCGTAAGTCACCTCAGCACAAAGATCTGAGCTTGGGTGTCTCTTCGTGTTTGCTAAGCCTGCCGGAGAGGAGGACTGCGAGCTGCTCGTGGAAATTTGAACAAGCAACATTCTATATCCCTCTCCTTTTTCCTCTCTTTTCATCATCTCCCACGCATCATTCCTTCATCAGCAAGCATCAAAGACGTTTTGGGCGGAAATCAAAAAGAGAAGAAAAATGAAACAAAAAAAGAATAAGAGAGATGCGATCATTCAATGCATGCCACGTTTCCGTCCATCCATCCATTCATCCGTTCGCCGCCATTCTTTTTGCTTTTGCCTCGAAACGCCAAAGGTCAAATGCTCAAAAATCCCCCCTTTGCCTTTCTGAGCGAGTGAAGAAGACGTGAAGGCTTCATTGAGTCCAACGTGCGGGCGGTCAGACGAGGAAACAAGGACGCCGTGGTCGAAATGAAACCAAGGCGGAGAGAAGTCCCGGAGTGTTCGAAGTGCCGGTAACAATAAGGAGAGCATGCGAGACGTCCAACTGGAACCACCTCACTTCCATGGTCCGCCGTAGAAAACGATCGCTTGCAGCTGAGAAGGTGGAAGTCGTCGATGGCAAGAGTTGTGAATATTCCAGACGTAGCCGCTGCGTCGAGTTCGAATTCGGCGCAAGGTGTATAATCTCGCGAGAAGCAATCCTAGCCGTCAGACGGTAAAGAAACGGGGTGATATGTACACTTTCTAGGGTGCGACACGTCCCTGGCGGCCCTTCTTGGGCACCGTAACCGTAGTCCAGCCATCCTCATCAGTTGTAGGGGTAGCGGCCTCGGCTTCAGTAGCCGCTGGCTGCTGAGCAGGAGATCCATTAGCACGGGCAGATCGGGGTTCGCGAGGCTCTCGAGGCTCCCGGGGCCCACGGCCGCCACCACGACCGCCTCGGGGACCAGGTCCGCCGCGGGATCCTCGCTGATCGCTCGAGGCAGTGCGCCAGCTCGAGGCCTCAGCGGCCCTCGACTTGGGGTTGGGAGCACCACCCTCACGGGGTTCACGGGGCTCACGGGGCTCGCGGCTTCGAACGGGAACCTTTTGCTCACCATTCGCGTTCTCTGCTGCCTCGGCATTCTCTTTGGCCTCCGGTGCCACCTCAGCGGCCTCACTGGCCTTGGCGGCCTCGGCAGCATCAGCAGCCTCAACAGCCTCAGCGGCCTCACTAGCCTTAGCGGCCTCAGCAGCCTCAGCGGCTTGAGCAGCCTCAGCCTCAGCCTTCTCGGCGGCCTCGGCTTCGGCCTTGGCAGCAGCATCCTTGGCAGCACGTCGCTCTTCCTTGGCCTTCTCATCGGCCTCACGCTTCTCCTGGATTGCCTGTTGGCGCTTCACCTCAATTTCTTTCTCCCTCGCGGCAGTATCGATGGGGCGGGCAGCTCCGAAAGGACTGGCCTTGGCATCGGAGCCTCCGGAAGCTGACGCAGCATCAGGGGCCTCAGATACAGTTCGCTTCTGGAGTTGCAGGCGAGGGCGTCCGGCTTGAGCAGGAGCAGCGTTCGACAGGGCAGGCGAAGGAGGGGCACTGCCATCCGGGGAGGTAGGCTTGGCAGAATCAGGACGCATGCGCTCCCGCCACTGCATATCCTTATCAGCGGCAGTGACAGTTCGCTCCGGGCGTTCGGGACGATCAGGACGCGGTCCACCCTCTCGGGCTTCACCCCAAGCAGGTGACTCGCGGCGGTTTCCACGGAAGGAGTCGCTTCGCTCGCCGAGGCCTTCGGGGGACTCACGAGGGCGGCTGCCATCACGCGAACCAGATCCCTCCTGAGCAGAAACAGGGGCCAGAGGACCACGTCGCTCCCAAGTCAAGTCGCGAGCAGGACGGCCCTCGAAAGAGGCGGCGGGATCGCGGGGAGCTCGGCGCTCACCAAACTCTCGGGGTCCACCGCGTCCAGGGGCGTCGGGCAGAGGACCTTTGCGGGTCCAGTCACCCATCTCTCGGATAGAATCTCCTCTACCGGGGTCACCACCACGGGCTAGTTCATGTTAGAGCGATTATATATGACAGAGTGTGCATGCAGACTTACGGGGATCAGCGACCTTGATCCTGACAGTACGCCCCTGGAAGTTCTCTCCGTCGAGAGTAAGAGCCTGCTTCAAGCCGTCGAGAGTAACAAACTCGACATACCCAAAGCCCTTAGGTCGCTGGAGCTCGCGATCCTCAATAAGGCGAACGCTGACAATTTCACAGCCAGTGAAAAACTCGGCCACGGCGTCGTTGGTGACATCGTAGGCCAGGTTGCCGAGGTGGGCGGTGAAAGGAGGCTTGTCGGGCATAGTCTGGGGGGCAGAGTCACGAACAGAGAAGCCTGGGCACGTTAGCTTGGGCGACGAGGCGAGAAAAGGACCGGTACATACCCCGATCTTGCCAAGTAGAAGCAGAGCCGTAAGCAGAGCCACCACCATAGCCAGAGCTGCCACCGTAGCGGGGGCGGTCGGTCGCAGGCAGAGCCTGAGTGCCTAAAGAATATGGTCAGTCCACCGGGGGTCGTGGCGATGGCACGGGGCTTGGCACAAACCTGGGGTGACTGTGACGGAGTTAGCAATTAGACACCAATATCGAATCGACAGCATAAAACTCACCAAAAGAGGTTTCTTCGACCTCATCAGCCCAAGAGGAGCCTCCACCAAAACCTACAACCAGGTCAGCGCAAGAATAATGAGGGGTCTTGCAGTGCGGCGGGGGTGCAGCGACGACACAACATGGCGAGGGGCGGGACTAACTATCAGCCAGAAAGTCCCCAAGGGACATCTTCTGCTGTTCCTTCTTTTTAGGAGCTATAGAGAAGCCTTCGTCAGTAAACAATTCGTCGCAAGAGGTCGAAGAGGGGTCGGGGCATGCTACTCACCCATGATTGCGATTCGGCGGCAGCGCGCAACGATTCCAAGACCGATGCGCGTAGAGCTGCAGAGGGCGTGGCCGGCCGGGGATTTGCGGGCGGCTCAGTCCTCGGTGACTGAAGATATCGAAATCGGTCGCTGTCGAACCGGGAGCTGGGAGACCGAAAGCCGAGTATGGAATATCGGGTTCGGAAGCGGGGAGGTTGCGGTGAAGTTGCTTTGCCCCGACGAGTGTTGCCGTGTCTGGGGGTTGACGAGTCGAAATTTGCTCGGCGTAGGGAAAAAAACGATGATGGAGACGCCCGTGAGGGTTGCCTTAATTTTGCCAGGCCAGCAGTGGGAGAGTGGGAGGAACTAGCCCTATCAGGGTCTAGCCTCAGCGGCCGGGCCCCCTTCCCTGGCTGTCTCGCTTGCAGGATTTCCTCAGCAGCAGGAGCGAGTGAGCGCCGGCCGGGTGAAGTGCCCGTCCGCTACGGAGTCTAGCACCTTAGTTAACTGGCCCGGGCACGTCACGGGTTTTACTTCCCTCCCGAGTCGCCACTGCGCGCTACCTACCTACTTACCCAAGGTAAGGTAGGAACCTATTTTACTATTGGGCTCCATCAGCTGCGGCTCCATCAAAATTCAGACCAGGCTAGGGAAAAGCGCGACATCAGCCTTTGGCCTCCATTTGTGGTATCAAGGTCGTCAACGACGGCGAAACGGCAGGCCATGTAATATTGTTTCTCTTCCCTTATCAAAACTCTGTTATAGTTGTACTTTTACTCCCATTCTCCATTTCTCTATCTAGCGTCGCCCTCATCCACTTCATCTTCCGTTCTTCACCTTTCTATCTCAAATCTCAATATGGCCGACAGCAGGAGTCGAGAGCCTCAGCCGGCGCCCTCGCGCCAGCGGCAGTCGCCTCGAGGCTTGTTTGCTCCCGAGATCGTCGATCTTGTAGTACCTCCTTTGAAGTTTGGCGGTTTGACCGGTGAGTCTACGTACATGTCTTGACGACGTCAGAGCCAATGCTAACCCACACTAGGAACTGTTGGTGTTATGGCAGGCGTTGGAGGCTCAATTTTCAAAGAGGCAAATCCCATTGTCTGGGGCGCGGTCTCTGGCTTTCAGTGGTTTACCTTGGGCACCAGCTTTTGGTGTAAGTGCAGTTGGAAGTGACGTCGGGCTTTGATGGTTTACTGACACAGAGTCAAGTCACAAGGAGTGCCATGGTCAAGGCATGGGGCGGAGAGGATCAGCTCAGGAACTCTGACAAGACCAAAGCTAGTGCTATCGCTGGTACCGCAGCTGGTGCGATGGGTGGCTTGATTCGTAGGTCCAGTCAGCATCTTTTTGCACAGGTCGTGGCTAACATTGCAAATAGGCGGTCCCTCAAATATCCTCCCGGCCATGCTTGTGTGGACTGTTCTGGGCGCAGGAGGACAGATGATCGTCAACCGCATGGCAGACCGCAAACCCAAGGTCGAGGATGAGAACGATAGTTGGTTCCGGTCCCGATGGAGTCCTCTCAAAAAGCTCACTGATGCGGAGTACACGGAGATGATGTCTGAGAAGATGTTGAGAATCGATGCCGATATTGCGCTCATCGACGATCGGATTGAGGAATTGAGGAAGCAGTCACAAGAGGATGCTCTATATGACACTTCTTCCCCGCGATGATGTATAATACCGGGCTGAGGTAGACAGGCAGCGAGCTGGCGTAATACTTGGTACCGTTGTACTGCGCAATGTTAATAATCTACAAGAAAAAAGACGGATTGGCCCCCACGTCCACTTTTGTCTTACGCAACGGAACCCAAGTGAATATAAGCGACCATCCGAACTGCCGGTGACAATGCCATTGGTTAATGTGCGGCCGTGAGAAGGCGGCTCATGCGATCCATTGGGACTTTATGTGGAGTCCAAGATGTCTCCTGTACGATTAATAGCTGGGGCTCCTGCGCGATATGCTAATTCCACGTGCTTCACGAAAACTCAACTTCGTTACAGTTATTGTGCACTTTCAAATAAGTATGTCTAGCAGCCTTGGATCATGGTGCATCGGTCGATGAGACCTATAACAGAGAATTGGGTTGTACACACAAAATCGGAGTAAGGCTTTAACAAACCCTAACCTTGTCGCACACATGCCAACAGCCAGCATCGGCCATGGATCCAATGCAATTGGAAGCCTCCAGGTCGGAGACGGACTAGGTAGGTAGAGTGTGGTACGATGTCGTTATCACAGATGCGGGAGCACTTCGAGCCACAGCGCTATGACACGCCACTGTAAGACGAGTCGGTGGACGGCCACCGTTGAATGAAACCAGGGTGACGCCTTGTCACAACCGCAAAGTTAAAATCTGGTGTAGATTAAATAAGTTTCCTCGTCATGCACTAATTGAAGCTTTACTCGGCAAATTTGCTTCAGGCACCGGTTCTTTTCCACGTTCTCCAACCATGTCTGAACATGGCGCCAGGGCATCCGAATATACCTGGAAAAAGATCCACACTTGTTACATGCTGTACCTAGGTAGTTGTTCTTTCAACATACAGAATAGTCTGTGAACCAATGGAACAAGGCAAGGGTGCCCTATTTCCCACGGCCTTTGACTGTACGCATCATTTGGCCAATAGCTGGTCCTGAACCTTTGTGGCGTGGGAGCACACAACTTGGGCGACATGGCTGGTTCTTCTGGCAATACCACGGAGCAGGTACAATTTTCGGTTCGTCTGGTTCATGCCACGGACATAGTCTATGTTTTTTCTTTCTTTCTAATATGAAACAATCGTGCCAGCGGCCTACTACGTACGTATTGACATTCTGCTAAGTCGAGATTGGCCACGCATTAACAAGTACCCACGTCCGTGGTATTGTTAGATTGGCTTTGTGTAACTGCTGTATCCGGTGAGATAGGCCCTCCCTGCTAAATTGATTTACATGGTCCGTGCCTTGCCCTAATTGACCCAACGAACTTGTTGACCTGCAGGGCAGCCGGTGGCTCGTGGCTTAGGTACGTATTGGCCCGGTGCAGGCGGGACGGGATGAGGTGGACAAGGGATGGCCCCAGCGGAAACTCGAAGGGCGCTTGCCCATGGCTTCCATGCTCATACCCCATCCCTCGCTAGGTGCAGCCATCCCAACCTTCGACGATACAGAGGCAGACGTATCTCCGGCCTTGAACTCTGGCTTGGACACCTCCTAACCCTTTACATCGCCTCGCCTACCTCGCCGCCTAAACCTGTCGCCTTCTTCCTTTTGCATCGTGGTTTTGTGCTCCAGCGCCTGTGTACAACGCTTTGTCTTTGCGACAGCGGCCGCCGTGGCCCCCTTGACGTCACGAGAATCCGCCCGTGGAATCCGCCCGTATCCCTTCTAGCATCGCGCTCGACACTTGCCGCCGATCCCGCCCTAAAGTTCGCTTGTGGAATTCGCTCTTGATTCTGCGCCGAGCTCCTGAGTCTAGTCTTATCAACGCCATCACCCAATCGAAACTGAGCCCCTTGTCGCCATATTGCTTGTGCAGTCCTCGTCTGTCGACGCTTCAGGAGGCTAAGCCAAGGTCGTTCCTGAGGAACCGGAAAGTCGGCATCGTCGCGCACATCCACTTGCGAGCTCGCGGCAATGGCATAGCCGGACTTCCAGACAACTTGACCAGAAGTGAAGGCATGGTATCTGCCCCAACAGCTGCAAATGTAAGTTGCAAACCACGCCATAGTACACCGCTCCTAGCTAATGATGATTTTCTGCAGTCACCGTGGCGAGAGAAGCTCACGAGAGCGTTCGAAACATGGCTCTCCTCAATCCGACCTTCGTATTTGGCTTAATCGTTCTTCTATATCTATCATCCTTCGTCCTCCTCGCCGTGTTTCGAATCCTTACGGGCATCTCGATTCAAAGAATAGGCTACTTCTCTCTACGTCGCCTAGCATACACACCCCGAGATGGATGCAGGATTGAGATCAGAGGTCTTGGACTCAACGTTCACCGGCCGACGTTTGCCCAGCCCACATGGCTGAGCATTGTTCTCAGTGAACTTGTTGTAACATTGGATGTCAAGGAGCTTGATGGTAACAAGACGACCGACTTGGACACCGACGAAGATGATCCAGAGACGATTAATAGCAAAAAGAAAGATGACAACTCCGCTTCTCGACTAAAGCCACAACTTTCGCGGCGAGTTACGAGCACGATTGTTCGAAGCAAGACTTGGGAGAAGCTTACCAAAGTCAAGGAAAAGATCAAGAGGCTTCATAGGAACATCCGCTGGCTGAAGCTGGTCGACGTGGTCGCAACCAATTCAGCTGTGAACGTTGTCGACGTAGGCAATGTTCAGGTGGGCAGCTTTACACTGGCCGTGGATACGCGACGGAAAATGGTCGACCGCGCTCGATTCTTCACCCGAAAGGCCGACTCTCGCAACAAAGATCGACAGGCAGAATGGACCGTTACGCTACGGAGTGTCCTGTTCACGGCCGACGGCAACGAATCGATGGAAGTACTCGATCATTTGTTCATCAATGTCCACGGCTACTTGTACAAATCACTAGACGGCCTCCATGAAGCCGCTCTTGCTGTCAAGATTGGGCGCCTCCACATCCCTTTCGACGACTTACAAACGTGCATGAGCCGCTTTCGGCAGTGTCGAAACGATCCCACAACTCCCGACGTAAACGAACCGGTCGACGTCTTCTTGGGTAAGGTGATGCAGGAAGTTGATGAACCTGGAAGTACCAACGACGACCTGATGAGAACCGTCTCGGACTCAAAGGAATTCCTCAGCTCTATTCTACGCGGTATCAAGGAAATCCAATTTGCTGTGAGCTTTCTCGGCCTGACCAAGAGAGTCCAGTCCATCAAGCCGGGGGCTACGCCTATCTTACTGAACGCTGCGATGAAGGAGGTTGGTATCGATCTTCATAGGTTGGACTCCAAGTCACCGGCACACCGCATGTACTTCCCAGCCGAGGCTATTGCACACGAAGCGTTGGCCGCCGCCTTATCAATATCCGTGGGTCTTGACGACGGCCATGGTCAGCCTGAAAGACTTCTTTATGTCCCAATGGCCACAACCACAGTCAAGACAACGCTACTCTCCAAGACCGTGGAAGTGTTACGAAACGGCACGGTGGATGAGAGGAACGCCAACATCATGTTCGCCAACTCCGTCGTCACGTCTCCATCGGTCGACCTGGACCCTCGCCATCTACCACTGCTCATTGCCCTTTTGAAGACGCAGCCAAAAGTGCCAAAGGCTCAAACCGATAACCATCATCTTATCTCGCGCCTCCTACCCAAGGCCAACTACAAATTCTCCATGCATGAGCCTGTTGTCCGCATCAAACTCAAGCCGCTACAAAAAACAGAAGATCCCGATGATTTCGATTTGATCATCTCATCTATCTCCTCGATATCATTAGATATGGAATCGTCACACAGCCTGGTTGAGGATCTTCACTACTCACTTGATGGCGCAGTTCGAGTTCAATCCCATGATCTTTACTACCAAACTAATGCGGGCGAGAGATTCAACCTTACTACCACAGAGTCTCTCGACCTGAAACTGCACCTCGGCGCTCGACCAGATGTGTACGTTGACGTTACGGGAAACCTCCAGTCTTCTTCTATCAGTATGGTAAGGCCCGAGATCATCGACGGCCTACGACAGATTGTTCAAGAGCTGCGGATCGATGTGCAACCCGAGAAAGGTACCGTCTCTCGGCCTAGGAGTGGGAAAAACTTTCTACGATCTTTGCCTCAGTGGCTGCTGCGCTTCCAGTTCGAGGCGTCCGATCTTAATGTGGAGATCGCGGGGGTTGATGAAGATATCTCGGATGATACCCGCGGAGTGTTTCTGCACTGGGACAACGTTTCAGCCGAGTATCGTGCGCATCGATTTGACGGACTGCAACGGCGGTCATCCAGGCGACGAGCCAACAGTCGCTCTGTCAATCAGTCCGACTCCGACTGGACTCCACCATCTAGCTCACCCCGACCCAGGAAGAAGACACAAAACATGGAAGATGGGAGACGGCTCACGATCTTCGCTCGCGGCATCGAGGCTCAGATTATGGACGCGGTTGATATGCTTGAGCCAGAACCGTTCCTTGGCATCCCCAAGCTTGAGCTTTCACTCAGCGCATCAAGCGATGCCAGTGGCCCGACTTTCAATATCCAAGTGATGGTGCGGTCCATCCTGGCGCAGTATTCGTTATACCGGCATTATGCCGTGGGAGTCGCCGTCATGACGTTACGCAAAGCTTTCATGCAAACAGGCCGTGACGTTCCACGCCCCAGGGAGAAAGGAAGTTATATGGATATGGCTCCTAGCGCCAACCGATTGGCTCCTCCAGGCACTCCTCAAGATATTGACGGGAGTCTGTCCACCATCACACCTGAACTAGTCACGCTCGATTTCAAGGCAGCCCTGGTGCAAGTCAAGGCCGAGATGCCTCATGATCCTGCCATGATGCTGCGCATGTATAGTCTAGAAGTGGGCCGTCAGAGATGGTCCACTCCGTATATCGCAGCTAGGCTCGTTCGACTCTACACCGAGCCACCACGAATGCGCAATGTGTGGGCGAGGCTCGTCAGCATCAAGTCAGGACGCCTCGATTTTCGAGAATCTCGCAGAAAGACTGCCTATGGGGGTGTTGTCAACGAGAAGATGATCGACATTGTGACAGAAGCTGTCCGTATTGCTGTGCCGCATGAAGTCATTGTCAGTCGTATCAGCGACAACTTCATCAACGTAATCAAAGCAGTACAGCAGCTCCACCACCGTTTCAAGACTGGCACAAATGAGTACATTCTGGAAAAGAAACCGGAAGGTCCTAAATCGGTTCCCAAGGTGTCAATCCGCACACGCAATTTTCTGTTCGAGCTTGAGGACGGCGGCTTCGAATGGAAACTAGGCATGATTTACCGAACTGGTTTGGTGGAGCAGAAACAGCGGATTGCCCGGGAAAACGCGTTTCGCGTCAAGCTTAAGAGAGTCCGCGAAGACGAGATCCGCAGAGGGACGAGTAAGATTCGCTCTCGATCAACATTCGGGCGTGGCCGACCTGAAATGGGTGGTGCGCCGGGTGCTCGAAGTCGAAGTATGGATGCCATGAACGAGAGAAACGACCAGCCAGGCTCGCAGCGCGGAAGACTGCCCAGATACGACCCCGACAAAGAAGCCTTGAACGTTGACGGGGTTTCCAAAGTCACAGACCATTATGCTCGAAATCACCTCGACATGTTCAACGCCCAGAGCTGGAAAAAACGAATTGATCGAGCTTATGAGTTGTCCCAAAATAGCATGAAAGAGTCTCGTAATCACTTCTGGGGCGCTAACCCCGTGCCAGAGGACATTGAGGAGGCTGAAAACCTGCTAGAAGTGCCACCGAGGCCAGCTCTGATGGCTACGGTGATTACCGATTTACATTTCACCATCGACAAACCCACGTTCCCGATGAAGGATTTACCAGAATTCCTCCACAAGTTCGGGAAAGGCATGCCACGAGACATGCAATACAGTTTGCTTGTGCCAATGCATGTCAGTATTGCTATGGGCGAGGCTAAGGTGACCTTGCGAGATTACCCGCTGCCATTCGTTCATATTCCGCCCATGAAATATGGACAATCAGCGAAGATTCAAGCTGTGTCACTGAAATCGAACTTTGTCATCGCAGAAGAATTCCGAGGCGTCGAGTCGACTCGTCGAGTACGCGTCAACGTCATCCCCCCAAGGAGTTCTCTCCCGGGCTCTTCTAACGAAGGCAGCTTTGCCATAGAAGTCAGGCGCACAATAGGACCGGTAAAGTCTTATTCCGATGTGAACATGGATATCAACAGCGCCCTGCCAACACGGATTACTTGGGGCCCTTGCTACCAGCCTGCTGTTCAGGACATGATGATGGTTATTGAATCCTTCACCAAACCTCAATTTGACCCTTCCGAACGAGTTGGGTTCTGGGACAAGTTAAGACTCAACTTCCACTCCAGGATACGCGCGGCTTGGAAGGGTGATGGCGATGTGCATCTGTCTCTCAAGGGTACCCGCGATCCATATGCTATCACAGGAGATGGTGCAGGCTTTCTCATGTGCTGGCGCAACGATATTAGGTGGAGTATCAATGCTGAGGATGATCCGAAGCGATTCATTTCGGTGGAAAGTGGCGAGTACATCATTGCTGTTCCCGACTACAGTCACGAAGTCAGAGAACAAGCCCGACGGGAGCACGGTGTTGAAGGATATCTGCCCGATGACAGCTACAAGACCGAGGCAAGTTTCAAGAAGACTGTGATGAAGCTATCGGGTAAGGTCCAAGTGATGGCAGGATTGATCTTTGAGCGCGCTATCGAAGACGGGATCCGGAGCTTCGAATTTCGACCCCATTACGACATCGTGCTCAAAAATCCACACTTTGCCAAACCTAGTGATGATGGTCTTCCATACGATGCCATGCGTGGCTTCAGAAGTCGACATATACATCTCTCGATCGCAATCCGGGCCCCAGTCGACCGTGACTGGTTGTCTGATAACCCTGAACCCTCACGAAGCTACAATACAGTTCATCTTACGCCGCGCTTCTTCACCCATTTCTTCAACTGGTGGGGCTTATTTGGGCAGCCCCTATCACTACCTATCCGTCAAGGCAGCCTTTTCCCAGGTCGCGAAAAGAACAGCAAGAAGTTTGGCCGACATTTGGCGACTGTCAAGTATAATCTACTACTGGCGCCCCTGTTCCTGAGCCACATCTACAAGCACAAGGATGTCGAAGACTACTCCGAGAACGCAGTGTCCGCGACTGGTTTGAAGGTCCGCTTCGATAGCTTTTCGCTTGATCTTCACCAACGGCGTGAAGAGTTCAACACTCTCGGCAAAGGTCGACATGGTGAGAACGCAAGCAAAACATCAGGCATCAAGATCCATGCTGCTCAGCTTGACCTAATTAGTGCCGACGTCCGAGCGGTATCAGCAAGTTTGAAGGGCACGACCACAGAAGCCATCAAGAAAGGGTCCGTTGCAACACTAATGAGCGACTCTGAGGAGAAACCAGACCTATCGCGATTCACGATACCTGATAACGACTTCAGTTGGATCGACATGGACGATTTTGTTGAGCTGGATTGGATTCTGCCGACCGAGCCGCATCCCGATACCAAGATCTTGCCCCTGGCATATGCACCTCGACTTACGTACTTCCGACAAACTGACATTGGTGGCGTTATCGCTGGCGATCCTACTCGAACCAGCCCTTTTGGAAACGAACCCACACATTTCTGTGTCATGAGGCACGACGACGATCCACGACGGATTCAAGGACAACTCATCCAGGACCGACTAGATCAACTGGGTGTTCAGATGCAGGCTCATGCACGCGAAGTTGGGGAAGCAGAATTGAAGGTCATCAAATCCAACGCACAAGACAACGACGCACTGGAAGAGTTTGAGGCTTTCAGAAAGCATACGCATGTCCTACGGGAAAAGAAGGAGTTTCTGGAAACTATGCTAAAACAGGCACACATGAGGTCATCTTCAAGTACCCGCAGGCCAAGCAATGATGGGCGTAAACAGTCGAGTGAGGCAGTTCCTTTCCAGGACGAGACCATCGAGATCCCGGCAACAAGCGAGTTCGAAAGCGATTTCAACAACCGGTTTGTCATCCACAATCTGCAGCTGAAGTGGAATAACCTGCTGCGAAACATTGTGCTTCGCTATCTCCATCAGAACAGTCAACGACGCGGCTTTACGTATTATCTTTCTAGGCCCGCTGTCAAATTCATCCTGGACATTGTTGAGGAGCAGAACAAAGCCAAATCAAACAGCAAACCCGGAAAGGCCAAGTCGACAACCTATAGCAGAAAGGGAGGCAAGAGTTCCCGCTCATCAAGCATGCCAGAGGATGAAAGCCCACAAGACATTGAGGAGCGTATCAAAAAGTTCCTTGGCGACGGCCGCAAGTTTACCAGTGCCACATGGAGCACAAACGCGGACAGTGTCGTTGACGGATCCATTGAGGATTTAGTGACGGGAATTGCCGAAGAATTTACTCCTCAGAGCAGTTATCACATTCGCATCATTGCGCCACAAATTCAGCTCCAAAGCGACAAGAACAAGAAGAACGTGGTACTGGCCACAGCCAAGGGCATGGAGCTGAAAGTGATGGAGGTCATGGACAAGGAGAGAATTTCCGACAACGTCAGTGGTCTCGTGCAGCGCCGTTTCTTGGTCAATATGGACAGCGTTCAGTTCTTTGTCACGCACCAGAAGTGGTTCGTAACAAGTCTCGTATCGATGTATGTCGGAAGCAAGTATGGGGCTCCAAGTGGCTCATCCTGGCCACCTTGGGTACCTATTGAGGTTGTGTTCGATTTCCAGGCGGATCCTTTCGGGTTCAAGCGCGTTGTACAGAAAACTTCTGCTATGGTCCGCTATGATAAGTACAACAACCTGCGTTTGAAGTACAACGACGAAGTGAACACGGACGGCAACGAGGGCACTTCGCAAGACAATATGGAGAACCGGGTGGACAACCTGTGGGTCGAGTTCCCAACCGCACGAGCACTTTGCAACTCGTCACAGTACTACGCATTGTATGTCATTGTCTTGGATCTTCTAATGTACAACGAGCCCCTGGAGAAAACAAGAAGCGAGCGCCTGGAGAAGATCATCCTCGCTTCTGATTTTAGCGATCTGAGTGGTGCTCCTGTGATGGTTCACAGGCTGCAACATCGAATTCGGCAAATGGAAGAGATCAAGGAGCATTTCCAGATCTATTCCAAATACCTCGACAAGAAGGGTTGGCAAGATCGTTTGCGCCTCGAGAAAGATCTGGCATCTTGCGAAGATGAACTGTTCTTTTTGATGAAGGCCATCACGTCCTCGCAAAGAAAGTATGATGTCAACTCGGATGACAGTGCTAGCTTGCTGAAGTGGAACATCTCTGTTCGAGATATTGTTTGGCACCTGATGCAAGATTCAAACGAACCTCTGGTCGAATTGCAACTGAGAGATCTGGAGTACGACCGGACAGACAACTCGGATGGCTCTCACATCAATCTTATCCGAGTTGGTAAAGTCCTTGGTTTGAACTTGCTTCCGGATGCTACGTATCCAGAGATGATTGCACCCTACATTGATGCGGAAAGGCCAGACCGCCAGGAGGGCGAGCACAAAGAAATGATTCGAGTGTACTGGTACATGCTGGAGGCCATTGCGGGTATTCCGGTCATGGATCGCTTCGAAGTTAATCTGTTCCCGATCAAGGTACAGCTGGAACGTGAAATAGGCAAACGTCTGTTCGAGTATATCTTCCCTGGCATCGATGGGGATAAGATGTCTGGCGGCAAGAATGATTCGCCCTTCATGCTGAAGCAGGTCTCTCCTGGCGAAGACGAGGACGAGGATGAGGATGAGGATGATTCCCTAAACACTGGCGGGACCGAAACACCGTCTTTCGCGAGACACTCGTCTTCATCTTCCATCTCTGCAGGCTCAGGCTCGCTCGAACTTCGGCTGCGCCCTACTTTGACGTCAAACACCAAGACCGAACGATCTCCAAAGAAGGCCCTGAGCGTTAACAGCGGAGGTGATGGGCATGCATTCCGACTCTTCCGTGCCCCAGGGACTTCAAAAACCATGTTGAAGAAGGCCTCATATGAGTCATTGAGATCGAGTGCGACCCCGCGAGTCAGCCTCGGACGTTCCTCAACGGGCCGTTCATCCAGGGAACGCCGCAGCTCCAGGGATGGCGACAAGAAATCCTCTCGCTTTGGCATTGGGAAGAAGCACAGCAACAAAGAGCAACCATCGGATGATCTTACGAAGATGATGACCCGTGCAAGTCACTTTATGACCTTTGCGTCCATCAAGATGCCGTCCGTGGTGCTGTGTCTCAGTTACAGAGGCAAGGACCAGCGCAACATTGAGGACGTGCATGATTTTGTGTTCAGAATGCCAACTATTGAGTGGTCGAACAAGACTTGGTCCAACTTGGACCTGGCGCTCGCGCTCAAAAAGGCCGTGGTGAAAGCGCTGATCTCACACACAGGCGCTCTCATTGGGAACAAGTTATCAAAGCATCGGCCGAATGCCGAGCAGCGCAACAAGCTCCGAGAAATGGTTAGCAGCTCAGTAATCATCGCACCGTCATCCTCGGGAGGCTCTCAGCATCACCCTGGAAGTATCAACGACAGTGACGATTCCAGCATGTATGGCTCGTCGCCCGTTGATTTCTCCCGGTCGCCACCTCGCAGCATCCGGGCAGGCAGCACGCACAGCAGCGTGCCACCGTCTTCAACGATGCGTCGTCGAAGTCGCAGCTCTAGCGTCAAAAGCCGAAGGTCGCATCGCAACGGCGGCGGAGGTGCCCATGGGGCTCATGGTCCCAACGTACCAACGTACCTCATGATGACGCCGCCAACGCCCATCGAGGATAACCGCAGCAGCCACCCGCAGCATCATGGCCTCGAGCTTCTACGTCCGGGAACAGCCAGCCCGCAAAGTAGCGTTCATAACAGCATGAGCAACAGCATGCATGGCAGTATACACAGCGTGCACAGCAACAGCAACAGCAACAGCAACAACCCAGCACCGGTCGCTCAGCAACCCAAGCCAGGATTTAGGAGGATCCCAACGAACATTGAGCGACCGCCGTCAAGTTTGAGTAACAACGATTCCGGCAGCGGCTCTGGGGTGCGCAGGAAGAACGGCACGGGCAACCTCAAAGACAAGCTTAGTGCGCTTACGTCTCGCATCGGACATCGGGACACGAGCAGCTCACAGCAAGAAGACGATACGGAACCTGCAGAGGAAATAACGTCGGCGCCCAGGCCCAGACAGCGGCGGTCATCAAGTCAGACAACGGGGCGACGAATGAGCTGGACACCCGGCAGGATGAAGACAGGGTAAAGAGGAGGAAAATGGCCAATCGCTTCACAGTGGATAGCCTATAGAACAAAGGCAAGGGAAAAGGCGCATGGCAAAGAGAGAGAGAGAGAGAGAGAGAGAGATGTTTTTTTGTTTATCCTTTTGCGTGTCTCATTACTCTCGTTGGGGTCACGGGGGTGACCAACACAGCATAGCACACGGTACAGGTTAAATGGATGTGAATATACCCATTGCACCTTGCCCAGCATGAGCAAGCTGAAGGGTAATGCGAGGCTCTAGAAATCAAGCCCAAGCGCAGCCATTTGACGGACAAGGAGGTGTGGAACGCGGGTAACGAGGCACTTGGATTTGGAACTTTCCATATGTAATATCAAATAATTATTATTATCATCGTACTGAACTGTAGCATCAGGAATCATCAAGAGGGTGGTGTTCAATTGTTTATTCAATGTTCTTGTTAAAATGACTTGGTATCAATAATCCTCCCTATGCAGCCCCGGCTTTGTCCTTGACAGCCATTCGCACCTCTTCGACTGCGGCGGTATTGCAGACGAATGATCAACAACGCTCAGCGTTAAGAAAATATTTACAAAGCAGTAAAGTCCCTCCCACCTCCTTTCTGGTTGCGTGTATGATTTTTATATGTGATTTGTGTATTTTGTGTGCATCTACTGCCTCCGGCCCAGGAGGTTGTAGAGGCTCGAGCGGGGGTTCTCGATGGCACCGTCGAATGTCTTTGCGCGCTTGGCCTCGCTCTCGGGGGTGTTGTACTTGGAAAAGGAGCGGTCGAACTTGGCGGATGTGCTGGTGAGTTGTGATCGGACGTAGCTGGCGACGACGGCGAAGCTTCCCACGACCATGAGGACGGGAAGAGCCCTGGGGCAGAGAGGGTTAGTAAGTGAGACGAGGCGCTGTATCATCTTGCAAATCCTTGGGCGGGCTTACTTGGGGACAGCAGCGGGCTTGGCAAGGGCGGCCATTGTGAGGTTGCTTGTTGTGGTTGAGGTGGTGTAAGCGTGCGTGTAAGTGAGCGAGAGCAGCTGAGATGGATGGCCTGCAATTGATAGAAGCAGTGAAGGGTGAGTGAATGGTTTTCTGAACAAAAGTGACTGTATTCTCCAGAGCCGTTCAGGGTCTTTATATCACCATCCCTATGCTGAGGGGTTGTCATGAGGCGTAGCATTCACTCGACGATTGCGCCCATGCTGATGGCTCCCAAGTCGGTCGATGGTGGTGTGATTTGGTGCAGGCCCCTGGGCAGGCTGACCCTATTCGGGCGATGCCGGGGATCAGCGCTGCCAGAATGAGGCTCATGGGCCAGAGCGAGAGACTCGAGAAATTGATCTTCTTTTTTAGATGCCTTGTTTGGTTATCTATTGTTGATTCTTGTCGTTTCTTGAAGTACTAGTTATTGCACTGCTGGTGTCTATCGGGCTAAGATGCACGCACGTACTCGGACAGGGGTAAGGATGTGGGCACTGTATGTAGTAGTGCAATCCGACCACTTGCGATGAGGGCATTACTTGCGAGAACCACTAAACTCAAGTCCCCGTGTATTTTCCAACGGAGTTGTTCGATGGAACTGGCATATCTAGACTCGGCTCCAGCCGGGACGGAAACTCTGGCCAACTTTCGATGCGGTCGGGTCGGAATGCCTTTGACTTGCTCCTGGCATCATGTCCCCCTCCTCGGTGCTGACCATCTGATGATCTGAGGGCGGGGCTTACCGAAGGCAGTTCGCCATGTCGCTCTGCCATATTGGGTCGATGCTACGGCAGATCATCAGACGTCTCCAGCCCAACGGCCAAACGGTTCCTCTTTAGGCGTCTCCCGGGGGCCTGTCGGTTTTCCACGCGGCGTGGTGCCATACCCCGGATAACATCCAACATGGCCGAAGCGTACAGTCCCAGTAATGAAGAAGCCCATGTTGGGGATTAGAAGCGCCCGTGATTCACGGCTTATGGTGCTAGGAGACTTGTCCCTTCAACAAACAGTCAAGAATCGACTGTGCGTCGGTCAGGGATTCTCTTCCGCTTCGTCTCACTCGTCGTTCCAAGAAAGGATCAACACGATAAAGTCAGCGTCCAAACACTCGTGAGTTCACAACACGCCCCCTGTCATTGGTAATCATTGAGCAGGAGTACTGTCTTCTTCGTTCATCGTCGTTTCGTCCAGCGATACGCAGCGATCACCTGCGATCCTTTCCTGAACCTCGGCCCCCATTTCCCATTGTTCCGTCGCAATCGGCCTTTTGCGCGTATCCAGACGCACGCCCTGTCAAGACGACGATCCTCTCTGTCGACCTCTGCAAGCCTCGCAAGAAGCGCCAACTCGAGACGAAGCCCCTCACGAGACGACGTCACGTCGTTGCAGAAGCCCGGACGATCACGATCAACCCGATGGTGCAGATATCTCAGCCCGTCAAACGAAGCAGCGTGGTGCACGCACTGCTCTCGACGATTGTAAGATGGCCCGTCGATAGGGCAGGAAGGCAGTGAAACCCGGCGTGTGCCCGCCAAGAGCACTAGTCTTGTACCTCCGAGGTGGAACAATACAATGTCACGTCACACGCGAAGATGTGAATCTCAGTGGCTCTGTGCAGACTGTCGATAGTTCGGCCGCGAAACTTGCCTGGACCTTTTCAGTAGCCTGTTCTGCTCTCTTCCTCTTTTTCCTGGGGGGCGTCATCTTCAAGGGGAGCGGAGCTTGAGCGATTTCCCTGACCGTTGGGATCCAGTTCGGGAGTGGTTGAGTGTCAAGATGGCGCTCAGCATCTGTGACTGCAATCATAAGCATAGCTTGAAGTGTGAAACAAGCGTCGTTCCCAGCCACGTGCAGCGCTCTATTCGGAATCTCCAGCATGGACAGCAAGTGGAGCAGGCTGGGTAGGCGCAAGAGCTGGAGAGGGGGCAGCGATGTCTTGACCGTGTCAATCAAGTAGATGTGTTCGACGTCGACGCCGATCTGCCGTAGAGCCCAAAGGTCGTTGCAAGGTCCGTGAAGCACAAGAACGACGTCTCGCTGAGAGGTCAAGCTGTTGACCTTTGCACTCAGATCGGATCTGGAGATTGTCTCGTGCTGTCCAAATAAAAACATCCGAGCCTTCTTATGCTGGTTTTGTGGATGTCCAACGACGTAGTGATGTCTCTGGACGACTTCGTTTGGTGGCTTTGCTTCTGGTGAACCAGCGACCAGTGCCTCCAATGACCGAGTGTCGAGCACAGATATGCCGACGTGTAACTGCTGGAGCTGCCCTTGATGGATGTCGAGCGCATCGATGTCAATGCTTAGGAACCTCACATCCATCATCTGGGTTCGCGGGAGAACCGAGGCCGAGAGAACAGACCGCGAGCGGTTGAGAGAGGCTTTGCCATCACAGTAGCCGAGAAACATTCGAAGGTACCGGGTCCCGCTCTGGGCGTACCACTCGGGTCTAGAAACACCTGGCGGCGCCCTAATCAAACGTCTCGAGAGTTTACGCGAGCCTATTTGTCCCTGCTGAAGGTTGATGGTCTTGCTGGTTGATGCGTGGCGTAGTGAGGAGCTGTGCCAGTCGAAGCGTCGGGTAAGCGGCTTTGGCCTCTGCCTCTGCCTCTGCAGCGACTTGGGTCCGCTGGCAAAGGCCGCCCAAGCCGCACGGCTGCTACATCTTGTGTACATGAATGCAGATACGTATTCGGGCGCAAGAGAGTGTCAAGTAAGCTGTGAAGCTAAAGGGATGTGAGATCCTTTGTTCCATGCCTTGCGGCGTTTGACTGTTACACCTCCGGCACGTGACGTCTGCTATATGGCTCACTCTCACCCGCTCACGTCCTGATTACTCTATTGCGAGCACAGTACGTTCGCTCGTAAAGGAATTTTCAGTTCAATCTTTCCGATATGAGGGATAACTTGTCTCGAAGCCTTCGGTAGTTGGTTCCACCCAGCTTAGCTCGGGAATTCAGTCGATAGTCGCTTCTGGGGCTTCTCAGAGGCCACTGCTTAATCGAAGATCCTCAGTGTCTCTTTCGGTTTTCCGCATACTATGATAGTATTCTTTAGTCTTGCCACTTTTGTCGACTTGTCGGCACAAATTGGGTACATGTGTGCGGGTGTTCTATGTCCGCGGTCGCATCGTCTAGTTCATTGAGTCATTGGAATAGGGATGCTATAGTGACAGCAGACTGGCAACCGAGAGTTTGGCTGGGCTAGGTGATTGACAGTGACACGTTTCACAGCCTATCCTTCTCTTTAATATCTAGCACGGCTACATATTCGTATCAGTCGATTCCAACATGCAACTCACCATAAGACAAAAAGTTTCATTATGATGATATCAAGGTGCACATTACTATATACGCCTACTATGGGCCAAGAAACATCAAACAACTACCCATTAGTGGCCTATTTGGAATTTCTTTCTTAGTTGAAAGCATCCTTCGTTGTTCGCGGGCCACACTCGACGAAAGTCGGTCATAGGTTTCGTCTGTCGATCAAGACGAAAGACTTTTGAAATTGTTTGCTAAGTAAATACCAATTCAGTCCAAGACCCGCTTAGTCCTGTCAACTCAGCGGAACTCGCGAGAGAAGAAAGAGATCAGCTGGTACATAGTGCCCAGGGACTGACATCATGAAGCTTACACATGTAATGGAGACACAACATCATGGGCTTTTTCGGGGGTTCGAAAAACGTCGTGGCACCCTAAGCGATTGCGTGTTGTATTATCGACCCTTTCAGATCGTCACACAATAGCACCAAAAATACTCTAACTGTATGTGATCTTATTGTAGAATTAATCCTTTGTATCGTGATCCTAGACCCCTGGTCTGGTCGAGTAGCGCAAGCGTTGTTAGTTGTCAACAGCCCGGCTTCCGTGCATTTTGCTCCCAGCAGCACGGAGTGATGCGGAACTGGCTCCCTCGGTTTCTCGCATGATGATGTGCCATGGCATTAGGGTTTCTGACAAAGTCCTACCCGGGCGTAAAGTTGACTTTGACTACTAAACAGTATGCAATGTCTTGGTACCCGTTTCCCAGAAATTATATTGCACTACTGTAAACAAAAGTCTATCGTTAACATATAGCTTCTCGTCCTTGTCCACACCTGATATGTTGAGAGTGCATCGTACTTTTCAAAAGTTCTCGAGCGAATATAGACAGTTCAAGGTCATAGTCGTCGGTATTGTGGCTGACAGGCCTCGCATTGAGTGCCTATTATCAATCGTCATGGTACAAAGTTACGCTGGCTTTTTCAAGAGACCAATCATTTCCGTATAGATAGCTTGACCAATTCCCCAGTTCCAAGCTTGGCTCAACATGCGTGATTCAGAGCATCATGTTATAATACACCTCAACAGCTTTTGGTATTAGCAACTAATCAAGCTTCAAGTCTACGATTAATCCAAATCTCGTAGCTTGAACCATTCTGCGAGATAGCATTAGACTTCAAATATTTACCTCTAAAGTGTTACACTTATTAAAATCCAGCATCACGTATGTGTATGGTGCGGCTAGACGAGTCCAAGAATTCATAACGCAGCTATCGCATTTGCATAACTCGGACTTAGAGAGCCGCATGGGACACCGAGGCACTCAATCCAACTCCAAAAGTGCCCTGGGGTAAAGATAGCCCTAACCCCCATCGAGAAGGCCGTTGCTGCGACAATCACCGACAGGTCAGGGTTGTCTGTGTCCCATGCCCTACAACGTGCTCAAACAATCCCCACAAGAAACCCGTTTCACCCCCCCCCCCCCCC
>JADBHU010000519.1:0-33430 GCA_017140155.1 Fusarium devonianum | reverse complement strand
GCCGAGGGGAGGGGGGGGGGAAAGAAGGAGAAAAAAGATAGCGGCGAACCGGAGGAAGCGAGTCGCGATAATAATTAAGTTAGTTGGGATTCTCACAGCCCGATGGGGCGCCAACAAGAACAGGGCCGGGAACGGCAAGAACAGCGGTAATAGCT
The DNA here is from genome assembly GCA_017140155.1 of Fusarium devonianum. Taxonomy (NCBI): domain Eukaryota; kingdom Fungi; phylum Ascomycota; class Sordariomycetes; order Hypocreales; family Nectriaceae; genus Fusarium; species Fusarium devonianum. The sequence continues at coordinate 33,275 of JADBHU010000519.1, read as the reverse complement.
GCAATGGAAATGTGAGCCGTGACCCATAACGTGGGGAAGGAAGGAGCTGCCGATGCCCTGCGACTGAACTAAGATTACTTGTAACCCTGGCATGCAACAGTGGAGATGTTTGTTTAACCGACCGGATCTTGCCATGGGCCAATTTGTGCATTGCAGCTCTGGTGAAGATCTCGGCAATGACACCTCTATACCTAAGTACCTAAGAAGGCAACTCACTATGTACCTGACTAAGTGCTAGGCTCATTTTGCTAAAGATGTGCTCATCCTATCCGATCCCGTGGTTCTGGGCAAGCACGACAGTCTGATCATGCAGCCCAAGAAAATGACAGGAGCACCCCATGACTGACTCTCTTTGAGGTTAGGCCAGGTGTGAGACGAAGTCATCTGTGGCTTATGCTTGTACCAACTGTAGTGTACCTTATTTAGGTGAGGCAAGAACTGTGGATACTCTTACGCGCTTGTTCTATTTTGGGCTCAGGAACTACAAGGGGAAAGCCCTGTCATGACGGGACGGACGGGCAAGCAAGGGAATTGTCAATACTGTTGACATGAGTCTGAACTTGCTAATAAAGCAGTCTAAGGCTATCAGCAAAGCCTTCTCAGGTGCCTTCGGGAGTCAAATTAACCACACAAGTAGAGGGCGTTTATGAAGTGCTAGTTAGTAGTATAAATAATGGCTCTCTCTCTCGCAAGTGTGCCAGTCGTAGTACTATTAGTAGCAGCAGGCAATAGGTTACAGGTAACCTCAACTACACGTACAGTTTATCAAAGATGCTGACGACTATGTCAACATGCCGAACAGCTTACGTACCATCACCAGGGCTCTGCTAGTCTGCCGACTACGATTATAGATTGCGTGCCCGTTTTTTCTGGTCATGCCCCCGCATGACCTGGTCATTCCTGCTTGCGCGGCCTTGGTCATCTACATACCTGAATACCGCGTTGTTCCAACTTGAAGTTCCTACTGATAGTCGGATCATCCCTACTAGTATCTTTGCCTCGATTCGTTTCCTCCACGCGGCTCATGATAGTTACGACCTTTTTAAACTAAGAAACAAAAATAGATGCGGACGCACGTAATCCATCTATGATAAGATCCAAGGAAGATACTCCCTGTTTATCGGGGTCACTAGATCTCCGAAACATGCTCGGAAAGTCATCTAACGTGTCAGGTCGACCTATGGTGGATTTGAACGCGCGGACGAATACATTGTAATCTTTTTTGAACATGTGCAGATGAGAACGGTATAGAACTGCATCTAGAGAGCTAATGTGTCAATTTAACGGCATGCTGTGCCCAGATCTAGTACAGTAGAGTTGGTCCGTTGCGGAAACAGTTCACCAACGCCCGCCGTGCCCCCGCCTAGTCCATAGAAGTACATGATTATATATATCTTAAAATACAACGGATCCATCTCCTCCACAGGACCACGCAGCCTCGTTCTGGCAGAGCAATCCCCTAGACAGCAGAATACACGCCAGTCACATACTTGCCGCACTCGACCTTCTGCTCCAGCGAGACTTTGCGGCCCTTGCCTCCGTCTAAGCGAATTGTCTTCCGGGGCGTAACGCAGAATCGATGGAAGTCAGGATTCGTCTCTTTCCGCGCTTCTGCTGAGCTGTCCAAAGCACTGATGTAAGTAGGCGCGTTCAGGTTGGTCCGCTTGCCGGTGCCGAGCTGGAAATATTCGTTACCACCCCAAAGCAACACATCAGACCCCCAGTTGGTTTCGTTCGCGCTCGCCGAGCCGGAGATGGACGTCTCGGTGACGTTATCCATGACGGCGGAGCAGTGCGTGGCGCCCACCGACAGAGCCTTGAGCCTGATAGGGCTCATCGTGTTTGTCTTCTCGTCAAACTCAAACAGTGACGAAAGGCCCTTCACCTTGGTCGGCTTGGCTGAGACGTGCGACCACCGCCCGGTGCCTAGCGTGCCGTAGACTCCTTGGCCGCATGCCCACAGGTCGGTTGTCACGGGAGGAAGTCTCCTGGCTGGAGCAAGTGCTTTCGAGGCACCAGGCCTCGTCGTCGCTTTTGCATCAACCGTGAAGAATGTGTTGTTACCGCCCGCCGCGATGGATGTCACGGTAGGAATAAGGTTGGTGTTGCCGTAAATCGTGTTGGTCGCCATCATGACAGGGGTATCCGACACTGAAAGCCCGTAATCGGTATCGAGCCCAAGTTGCCCGAAGGAATTGTCGCCAAACGTAAAGACCCGTCCAATTTTATCCAGGATTACTGAGTGGTAATCGCCAGCAGCAATCTGTGCAACTTCGAATCCTTTCATGGTGGCAACCTCGTGAGCCTGGTCATATGGCCCCTTGGGTCGGTTGTCCCAGCTCAGCCCAGCGATGCCCATTTGGCCCCTGGAAGGAAACTCAAGAGCGCTAGATGCAGCAGCGAAGAGTCGACCCTTCGACGTGAGCATGAGGCAGTGTTCCTGACCGCTGCTGATATCAGCTACGGTCTCGCCGTAGGAAAGATCAGATGGCGTCAGATTACGGAAGTGGATATTTTCCTTTCCACTGCCCGAACCCCAAAGTGACCAGGAATTCTTCTGCTGTTCCTCCTTCAGCCCACTTTCCTGGTCGTTGCGGGAAGAAGGGATAGAGTAAACATTGCCCTTGCGGGACAAAGCGATGATTCGATCCAATGAGACGTCAATCTTGACAATGTCCTTGCCTGTGAGTGTAGGGATGGGAGTAGGATCCTCCTTGTTGTAACCCAAGCCCCATTGAACCAAATCGCCCTTTTCGGTGACTGCCGCCCCGAAGCCTGAAGTAAGTTTCAGATCGCGGAGAATTTGGTCATCAAAGTAAGCGATCCTGCGAGGCAGCTTCACGTATTTCTCATTCGAGTTTGGGTCAATGACTTTGGCAATGTTGGAACCCCATGCGTAGACTCCAGGATGTTCCCAGCTGCTCTTGACCTGGAGATGCTGTGAGCTAAGTAGATCCCGGTTCTCTTCCTTCGATTGAGCTTTTCTGCGAGGCTTCTCAAACGTAATTTCAGCCTTGACAGGCGCCTTCGTAGCTTCGGACTCAGCAGGCGATGCGAACTTCTCCTTGAGCTGAGGATAGTAGTACGCTCCAGCAGCGGCTGTACCGAAGATGGCAGCGAAACCAATGAGTTTACCTCCTCGGCGTGGAGGAGGCTGATGGTAGTCGCTGGAGTGGCGAACCCATTGCCGCTGAGTCGTGGTGACAGACTGGCGGGCTTGTGAGCGCACGGCAGCTCGTCGAAGAGCAGTCTGAGAGGCGTTCATGACTGCGAGCAACTAAAGTCAGTCAATGCAGCTCATGTGTTTGTTCAGCGACAAGCTTAAATTGAGTCAATCTCGTCGAGCTTAACTTGACTATCAACCTGGGAAGAAAAGTTGTGAGGTCATAGAGCTTATAGACGACGTACTAGAGTAGGTCAGCAAAATTCTATGGACTGTGGCAGGTCGAAGAACGGCTCAGCCACAGATCCCAGCACGCCGCCACAGCCTGCAAGCACTAACAACGGGATAGCTCCACCTCTGTCCCGCCATCGGCAGCTCGGAGCTCACGCCTCCGACTTTAACCTCCAACGCTTGCTGCGTGGCTTCTAGAAGACCCCGGCGAAACCTTGAGGATCGAGGTCCCCCGAGCTTTGTCGACATCATGTATGAGGATTCTTGGTACAGCTTGATGCCCGACCTGAGCGGCGGCAATAAGGGCCATTCTCGTGGTCACAGCCAAAATCACGGACACCGCCGAAAGGAGTCCTTGCTCCAACAGCCCAATGTAAGTCTCCCTCGATTTGGACGTCCACCCCACCATAAGGTTGGTGAAGCTCACAAGACCGTCGCAGGAACCGGGCCAGATCACCGAAACAGTGGCGCCACTGCCCAACGTCTACGAAGAAATAGAGAATACAAACACGCCTCCTGAACCAACCGTAATCCGCCGAGCCAGCTCCTACTCCGACTTCTATCGCCTGGTCCAAGAACAGCTGCCCGAAGACGAACGGCCACGACACAACAAGATCGACAAGAGTAATAGAGCCTGGGAAGCGCTGTTGCTCCCCGAATCCGGCGTCAAAACAGAGACGCAGCAGCAGCAGAAAGATCTCGAGTCGTACGACGACCAACTGCTCAACGCCAGCCAACAAGAATACCTGTACGCACAATAGGCTAAATAGGAGCGCGCCTTGATCCAGACATTTCTGACTACGTCTAGACTGTATCGCGATCAGCTCACTCTCACAGAGCGCCATCTTGATGGACTGATAGAAGATGCCAATGCGACGCTAAAGCTTCTAACCTCTCTATCGAACTCCTTTGGATCCGTCGAGGCGCAAACATCAACGTTTCAGGCGCAGTGCGAGGATCTCCTGAACGAACAGCGAAGGCTGGAGATATTGGCCGATGAAGTTGGAACCGATCTCCATTACTATGCCTATCTTGATAATGCGACGAGGCGTCTCAATGCTCCCGGTGCCAGTCGGCTGGTCGACGATAAGTCATTTGCTGAGATGGTGGAGAACATCGACGCCTGCATTGTTTTCATGGAAAACCACGTATGCTTTGTATTCTTTCTTGAGAGCGCATGGCCTAACATGGATATAGGAGACATACCGCGACCGCGACACTTATCTTGCTCGATACACTGCCCTTCTTACAAAAGCTCTGCATCTTCTTGAACACGGCTACAAGAACACTTTGGAAAAGGTCTCCCCTGAAGTCGGACGACAAATTGCTGCCACAAAGTCCGAGTCTGCCCGTCATGCTCTTGCCTATGGTAGATTCCAGGAGATGATGCTCGACTCTTTTGGTTTGGTCCCTAATGTCCGCCAAATTGTGCGCCGCGCATACGACGCTTACGGCCAGCGAAATGCATCGTGTACGCACTTCGGTACATACGCGAACACTGCCAATAATATTTTTCATACGCATCTGACGACTCGAGATCGCGACCTCAAATCGTTGACCCAATCCGATATTACGGAATTCCAGAAGGAGGTGAAGAATCTCTCGGCTGAAACGGCGTCACGTAACTTCATCAAGCAATGCTTTGAGCGCATGTACAACGAGGAGGGTTTGTTTATGAAGTTCTTTGATGTGGAACCAATATGGAGCCAGACGGCCGACTGTGTCTTTCAGTCTATCAAGCCCATCAACACAACCATCGTGCATCCCGGCAACTTGACGCCGCTAGTCTCAAACCTCCAGACCGTGTTACAGAGCGCACCGTTAGAGACAACTTGCAATGTCGTTGGGTTGCTCGCAAACGAATACTTTGGAACCGACCTGGATGACATCGAGTCACCGTATTTCATCAAGTGCAAACAGTACACTTCGCAGCTGCTCGCTCACCATCTCTGGCCTTTGACAGATACTGCTTTTGAAACAGAGGTCACAAAGTCAATCGCGAGAGCTGTGGTTCAGGACGACTCGTTAAAGATTGGGCCCGTGGTCGGAGGAGTGGCTTCCTCTAACGCCCATCCTTTGGTGAAGCAGGCCGTTAAGCTTCTGGGCATGTACGAACACTGCATGCCTAAAGAGAGAGCGGTATGTCTAGTCCAATCACATTGACCTACTCAACTGACATTTTAAAAGGCCAAGAACAGCTCTGTCGTTTTCAAAATTGTGCGCGAAACGATTCAGGTGCTTCAACGCGCAGAGGCCAGGATCAAATCTATGAAGATGGCAACCGATCCTGACCTCTTCATGATCAAAAACCTGCTCATCATCAAGAATGAGCTGGTGTCGCTAGAGATTGGCGACATTCGGAACCACGATTCCTCGATGCAGCATTTCAGCCATATCTGGGACACGCTCAGCCCTCAGAATTGGGTTGGGTTCTTTTCGAACATTATTGGTGGCTCACTGTGGTCGCGGGGCGGACCATCGGTGACAGCCAAAACGTTGACGGCGGAAGACATGAACGAGCAGCTCGATGAGCTGCTACGTCTGTCCATCTACGCCTTCACTCAACGGTGGGGCGTCTCGATGCACGAGTCACAGAATAGGAAACCTGGCGTCAAGCCTATTGCCAAGGTTGAAGCCGAGCTCGAGAGTGTTCTCCACACGGCGTTTAGCAATCAACCCGAAGTGGTGGGAAAGCTCAAGGAGGCCATTGAGCAACACGCGCAAGCACAGGATGATGCGAGGAATGAGAAGCAGGGCGTGAGACGGTACTAAACAGGCTGAGGCGGCAATGAACATAGAAAAATACTACCTGACTCTACGGACAAGAGTTGAAAAGTGCATCTGGGGCTAATAGAAAGTCAACTTTCATCCGCGATAGTAAGCTCACAGGCCTGATGATTCTCGGCTTGCAGCTGCGTGGGACCAGCTGCACGGGTCTGTGGAGACATGATATCAAGATCAAGATCCCCAAGATCCGTTGGAATTCCCCGATCACGGGGCCGCCGTTCCGGTCCGCCAGAGCCGACTTCCAAAAGAAAAGGGTAACGACCTATGTCAAGCCCAAAAAGACTCCTGGAGCACTCCGGAAGACATTCCGTAAAGCATAGTGTAGCGCGCCCCGTTCTCGACCGCGTTGGCTACGGCGCAGGTCCGAGATCTGCGCATCTGATCGCCGAGACCTGCCAAATTCGGCCCCCGATAGTCCGCAGGCCGATAACGGCTTTGTAATGGCAGCACATCATTTGCCGAGCACCCTCCGCATCAACCCCAGATTTCGATACTGGTTTGTCCCTTTTCTCCTCCTTCACGATTCTCACCAAGCTCCTCCGTTTTCTCTCCTCCCACGGCCTTCGTCCTGCAGCCAGTGATTTCCCGGGCGATCGCCAATTCCCCAAGGGCCGGATTGTTACGATAAGCTGTCGACCCCATACACGCAGTGTTTTGTGCACAGACCGACAGCTCCCGCCAACCCAAGTCACGATGGACGCCCTCGAGTATGAGGCGGGGAAGCAGAACCCTACCCTTCAGACGGCAAAGGACTTGTTCTCGGGCGCCGTGGGAGGAATAGCGCAAGTTTTGATCGGTACGTCTGGCCTTCGATCGAGCCCAATTGGACAAGGGAGCACCAAGCGCGAAGCAAGTGCGCCGAGCTGGCCAAGATTTGGCTCGCGCGATGAGATGGGATCTCAGATAGGGCATATAACTCGCCATGGATGTGCTATGCGATCCATTTTTCCTTGCATCCATGCATTTGCGAACACCTCCTAACAATGCATGACTCTAGGTCAACCCTTTGACATTGTCAAAGTGCGACTCCAAACCTCCACGCAGTATTCCTCCGCGCTCAACGCAGCAACCTCCATCTACCGCAACGAGGGCGCCCTTGCTTTCTACAAGGGCACGCTGACACCGCTCATTGGCATCGGCGCCTGCGTCTCCGTCCAGTTCGGAGCTTTCAACGCGGCAAAGCGCTGGTTCGCAGACCGCAACGACAGCAGCAAGCCGCTCTCCTACCCTCAGTACGCCGCCGCGGGCGCCTTCGCCGGCATCTCCAACTCGGTCCTCTCGGGCCCCATCGAGCACATCCGCATCCGTCTCCAGAGCCAGCCCCACGGCGCTGGTCGTCTCTACAGCGGCCCTGGCGACTGCGTGCGCAAGATCAGCGCTCACGATGGCATCCTCAAGAGCATCTACCGCGGCCAGGCCGTCACCATCTACCGAGAGGCCTTTGCCTACGGCTCCTGGTTCACCGCCTTTGAGTACATGATGAACTCGGATGCCGCGCGCAACAACGTCGACCGAAACGACATCCCCGCGTGGAAGATTGCCTTCTACGGCGGTCTCGCCGGCGAGGTCCTCTGGCTCTCGAGCTACCCCTTCGACGTCATCAAGAGCAAGATGCAGACCGACGGCTTCGGCCCAGACAAGAAGTACAGCACCATGCGCGACTGCTTCGCCAAGACTTGGCGCGCCGAGGGCGCCCGCGGCTTCGTGAAGGGCATTGGTCCTACTCTACTGAGGGCCATGCCTGTCAGCGCTGGCACTTTTGCCGTTGTCGAGATGACCATGCGTGCGCTGAACTAAGAAATGGGACGGCGAAAAAGAAGGAGCAAGAAAAGACATGGAATTTTTGGGGGTTTTTATGTTAATGGGATAAATGGCTACAGGATGCTACTATCAGTTTCCAAGACGAGAAGCGTCATGGGGATTCGGTAGCTTTAAACAATGGTAATGACCAGTGTATAACTGGAAGTGAGGTTTTCCAGGAAAGAATTGTAACTGTTCATCGTGACACTTGAGGTTCATAGGTTCCGTTCCCTCTGAAGAATCCATCCAGGAAGATACAGCGGGTTTATCTTAATATACCTAGTTTTATCTATTCGCATCACCACCCAACATTCTCGTTGTTCTCAACTCGGCGCTGTAAAATGTTCCTCGCGTTCTGGGGCGTCAGTTCATTGAGCTCAAGCTCCTCAAGCACCTTTCGTGCCTCATCATTGTCCTTGAAAACTCGGTCGCTGGCTTCTTTCAATGTCAAGCCGCCATCTGGACCAGCCTCGACGGGCAGGCTCAATAGCCGCATCCCTTCGATCAAGCTGTCGAGAATTGATGAACCACCGGGGATGTAGCGGTCGACGATGGCGGCCAGGGCGGCACCGTCACGGCGGAACTGTGTCGCGCCATATGTAGTAAAGGACTGACGCAGGAGGATGCTCTGCCACAGGTGGTCTTGGAGCTTGGTGAGAGCCTCACGCCAGACACGACGAAAGGCAGCGGTGGAGAGTACCTTGACGAGGAAGTTGAAGTTGCGCTGGAGAATGCGAAGAGGTTCATCTAGCTCTGGGGTGATTGCAAGTTCATCTATGGTCCATGTCAGGTAAAGCGTCCCTAACGACGGGGCTGTTGGAAGACTTACCAAGCACAGCCGTCTCGCCAACCGTTGTCCACTGAACCCGGCTGGAGTAGGCACGGAATGCTTTGTAGTGGGAATCGACGAGAGCGCCGACCAGGAGCTCCTGGGCAGCCTTGCGGCGCATGCCATACGCGGCGACCGTCTCGTCAAAGAGGGCTCCATCTTGGCGATCCTTGCCAACAGCCGCAGAGGTGCGGTCCTTGACATCGTCATAAGTCATGGTGCTAGTGAAGTTATTGCCCTGGCTGCTCCGGTGAGCTGCTCGAGTCTGGAGCTCATCCCATAGCGAGACAAAGAACTGTGCATGTTAGGACATATGCCAGAAGGCGCGGGACCATACCGACATACCTCTTCGTTGCTCCAGTCCTTCAAGGTATTGACAATGTGATCAGCGCTGCCGACAACCTTGCAGAGCACTTCAAGGGCGCCAGTGCCTTCGAGGACAGCAAGTTCCTCCTTGTTTGCACCCAAGGTTCGGCCCAAAGTCGAGGACAGGGTCTGATAAGCCTGAAGAGATTCCCTCAGGCGGTCATGGTAGCCATCCAGAATCTCCAGCTGTATGCCAATCAAGAATCGGATTTTGTGCTTAAAGTTGCGTACCTTCTCATACTGGCTGGTTACTGATCGCAACAAGTCGGTGACCCTCACAGCAACGTAGGTCGGCTTCATCTTTCCCTGGGATGCGTAGTCATAGTCGATATTTCGGGCATCTTGTGAGTCCATGATGGTGTGGAACCTCTCCAGAGCAAAGTCCTTCTCAGCCTTGAACCAAGTGTCAAAGTGATCCTCCAAGACATAGGTCGCCAGGCCGGGCCATCCATTTTCAGAGTCTCCACCGTCATAGTTGAACTTGTAACGGACATTGCCGTCAAAAGTCATCAGCTGCGACATGAAACTGCTTAGGAACGCGGGGCTCTTGACAGCCTCTAGCGCAACGGCCGAGGTCTTCTCCTTCAGCACAGGCAGCATAGAGGTGATGAGTGCACAAACGGGATCGACATAGGCCAAGTTGGTTGCCGCTGAGGTGTCACGAAACTTGTCGGTAAGCAAGTAACCGAGGTTGTCCCTGAAGAAGCCTTCCCATTTCTCGATGAGAACAAGGAACCATGGAAGACAGTGCGTTCCGAAGGCCTGGGGGTTGCTTGTCGGCTTGTCGCTGAGAAAGTGAAATCGGAACTCGGAAACGAAGATGGACGCCATAGTGTCGAATGGAAGCAATGAAACGAGGCCATTGCTGTACAGCACCTCTGGGACTTGAAGATCGAGAAGCTTCTCAAAGCAGTTCAACCACTCCTCATCCATCTCCAGCTGAGGGTCAACCCTGGGCCACCCCCTCTGCGTCAAAATCGCCTCAAGCTCTGCTGACATGGTGCTCTTCATTTCATCCCAGAGAGTTTCAGTCACTTTCTCGACATAGTCAACCAGGTGCAGCCCCTCCTGGCCTGGGAGGCCCCGTAGCCTAGTCGCGAGCTGCTTCAGCTTGATGTAGGGTTCCAGCGCCGCCTTGGGGCTTTGCGGCAGATGCGATCGAGCTTCGGAGCGGAGCTTTTCCACATCTTGCAAGAGCGAAAGGTAGTTTTGCGCCAGCTCAACGGTCTGGAGCTTCTTCATGGGCGCCTGAAGGCGGGCGATGGCCTGATTGGGAGCATCCGACACTGCAGCAATCTGAACACGGACATCAATGCTCTGTTGGAGCTTCTGGAACTCTTCTATGCGGGCGAGGAGCGAGCCCTGGCGGTCATCGGCGGTGCGCCGAGTTTCGTCGAGCTCCCTTACAGCGGTGTCGAGCTGCGACTGCAACTGGTTGCGCTGGAGCTCGACATTGGCCAGCAGCGTATCGAGGTTCTCAAGATCTGTGGTCGACTGGAGTTTGTCGTCTAGAAAGTCCTCGACTCGAATGTCGAGCGACGTGCCCTGGCCATTGGCAGCTGCGGTGGCCATTTTGGTATAGCGGATCATGTGTCGTGTTCTTGAAGCTCATCGCGCAACGTAGCTAAAGAGGATGACGTGGGGAGCAAGCCCCCACCGTGTTCGCTAACTACATGTGACGTATAATCGCATACATTTTTGAAGGATGGACCATCAAGTGTCGGACTACAATTGTAACAATCACCGAGAAGTTCTGAAATGATGGACATCCGATGGGACCGATTGATCTTCTCCGCGTCAGCTTTTCAGCCATCAGATTTAAACAATGTGGGAATTGATCGGACGGCGGATCAAGAGATCGTGGGTGGCTCAGGCAGTTACAGGGGTCTTTTTCTGGTGGCTGGGGGTGGCCATGAGAGCTGTCATGATGGCCAGAACCTTTGCCGGAACAAAACAAAGCCGGGGCTATGACGGAAAGGTTCTTGTATGCTAGGCAAATGAGACGCACATCCTGATGATCTTGATCCCTGCCTCGAGAGCAAAGGTCGTCATCCGTGGGACTGAACGGAGATGAATGATGGGCTTCGTCAGCTCGCAAGTGACTTACCTTCGGCTATTATTTAAGGACTGAGCAGGAAACCGGCATTTTCTATGGCTCGGGTGTTTCGGAGAGTTTCCAAGGCTCGCGTGCTTGGGGCCGCGGACTGCCGCTGCAGATATACAGTAAGAACAGGGGAAAAAAGGCAGATCAGAGAGATATGCACGCAGGTCGACACCGAGAATTCCGATGCATGAGGCCCTCTCGTATTCAAAGCCTCCGCTGCGCAATGAGTGCACGGGTGAGGCAGAGCCAGGCCCCAAGCAAGCTCGAAACGGCGCCAAATTGTCATGACAACCGCATTGAGTTGGCGATGCGATGCGATGCGATGCGCCGATGACCCTCGCAGTCGGCGGGCGGAGACCAAGGCCGTAAACGAGTCGACGACACGCTACTACTTGCCTAGGTAATTACTTACGCAAGATCGAAGATTTCAGGGTTTCAGGGATCAAAGCTCCAGGCAGAGAGAGACAGGGACTACTCCGTAGACTAAGCGGTGGTGAATCTTCCATGGGGAGTCGAAACCTGAAGGCTTCCAGGTTCGAGGCTGCTGCAGGTCCAGCTTTTGGGCCCCAAGTCTCCAGGGGTCTCGGGGAGCACTAAATTAACGCTCCAGGGCTGCACGAAGCCGCGAAGCCCATCCCAAAGCAGGATAACCCAGCCCGTGGAGGCCCCTGCGGTGCCGACGTGCGGGTTGCCCGGCGCTCGCACGGGCCCCACTCCCAGGGCTCTCCACCTGTAAGACGTCACAGTTCCCCTGCCAACGGTGGTAAATACGTGGCTGGGTCGCCTGGACCACCTTGTCTGGATCATCGACGTCCCAAAAGCCAGAGGCTGGTATACCACCCCCAAGTCTTCCCCAGCCATCGAATATTCGCCCAATTCTCCGGCACGTTACCGACCTGAACTGGACTGACTGACTGACCGATCCTCTCCTTTCCTCTCTTTTTTCCCAAAGGGAAATTCTTGGGAGAACAGGAACCTCTACAAAGAAATCCAATCTCTAAGTGTTCGCCCTCATTTGCAGAAAGTGTGAACTGATCTTCAAGGCTCTTGTTTCGTTGCACGCTAAAGGCAGATATTCTCACATTACTTCCTCCCCCAACATCTCACTATTGCAGGGCCCGACATTCGCTCGTTGTTCCAAACCGTCGTCAACACCCCACGCGCATTCCAGCGTCGTCTGTCTCGGTAGACACTCACGCCTCCTCCGCGCATTCCTTCGCCTACGTCGAGAGAAACCCGCCCGTTCCCGAGACACAACCAGATCTCGCCGACAGACAGACAGAAAACTGGCTCGAGTGTTGGCAGTCGACAAGATCGAGGACTAGACGATAGACCACCGCTGTCAACGTTACGCGACTCAGCGGCAAAGTGCCTAGCAGAAAGAGCAAGGAAACTCAAGGGAACCTCAAAGACTTCTTGCGCAGCCCTACTGGGAAAACGAGCACCGGTCGCAGAGCTATCTCTGGCTTGAGTTGCCAACATCAACACTTTGAAGGAGGACCAGGACAAATTCACACAACATGGGCTCTAGCGAGACGAGCACCAGCTCGTCCTCAAGACCGCCCAAGGTGAAAGTTGGATGGTATCGTAAGTTGATCCCACAATGTCTCGGGCACAAGATCCAAGACCACTTGGAATGCCCCTGTCTTTGAACCACATGGCTAACTCACCTTCTCCAACATAGGCTTCATACCATTCCTCGGCTATCACCATGTGCTCATGATTCTTATCGCCGTCGCAATTATTCTACTATGTAAGTGGTGATCTCGCCTCTGAATCGGAGCAACAGCTAACCGCAGACAGCTCTACTACTTGCTGGCTGCTCATCGTCATCGCCGCTTATCCCCGACATCTTCCTACTGTCAATCTACTACAAGTCTTACACGCCCGCACCCGCTACCGCTCAGGTGGACTACAATGTGTACTCGGCCATAGAAAACATCGCCGGTGACGCCCGGCTTCAAGCACGCGTCGGCTACTTCGGCATCTGTATCAACCCGGACGGTGGTTCGTGGCTGTGCAGCAACAATGCGACTGCTCTTGCAAAGGAGGTTGACACCGACCAAGATCCTCTCAACCTCATCTGGCTGGCAGCTCAATTCAAGGATATGATTGTGTTCCCCTACCTCATGTAAGTCCAAAAACACTACAGCGTGCTTGAGTAAGCATTTGCTAACTGCATATCCAGTATCATCGCCATCATCTTCGCCTTTGTTTGTCTCCTGCTCCTCGCGACCTTCCCTGGCTGGCACGAGGAGACCGACTCTGAGGGCTCTGACCGCGAAGTCAAGCCTTTCCCGTCCCGTCCCGTTTCGCAAATCGCCCTCGCTCTGATCTTCATTTCCGCCATCTTCGTCCTCGTCTCCGTACTATGGCAACACACTGCGTCAGTTGCTGCCTCGGTCATAGCCCAAGACTTTGGTAACGGCGCGGTGAGAAGTGGGGTCGGAACCAGTGCAATGGTATTGGGCTGGTTCTCGTTCGCGCTGCTAATAGTCGTCACGATCGGTCTACTCATCATGATTCTCAGTATCAGCGTCCTCAGTTCCATGGTGTAGGAAACATCGAATACTCGGCAGTCAACGCAGGAAATTGATGAATGAGTCAATCGAGGGTTCTGAGAATATACATCTGTCGACAGTACATATGACACGGCGAGGCTAAGATCAGACACGGACAAACGGGCGAACGGCATCAGCATCGGAGTTACGGCAAAGGATTTTTTTTTCGGAAACGCTCAGCGATCGGTTGTAATTTTGGTGTTTCAACCTCGACAAGGACGGCAAATACACGATGGAGCCGCGCCTATAATGCTTTACTCCGTCCGCTCCGTACTCTCGGGCAGACATGTTTCTACCTTTCTCGAGCCAGCCAAGAATGGCGCCTTTGCAAACAAGGGCTTAACGGTCGGGATGGAGCAACGTTGTCTGCCCGACGAAACGGGGCTGAACGGACGGACGAAGCGGAACGAGGCACGCAGCACTTTCTTTCCACGGCATATAGACAGCACCGAGCAGAGCACAACCAATCTTTGAAATAAGGGATGAGGGAATAAACGCGTCATGAGTCTTCCACAAGATACTCTATGAAATAATGAGGCACTATGCCTTGACGCGCGGGAGATATGGGAAACGTTTATGGACATGTATTACCAAGAAAGTTTTGTCACACTCGTGAAATTGAGAATATGGGTCTGATTTTTCGGCACTTGCATTTGATCTGTTTCGTTCATAAGATTGGGATATATTTTGAAGGTGTGCAGGTTGGACTGATATAGATTGAATGTGTAAGGGAACGGATGGTTTGTTCGCACGCCAAGATCGAGATGAACCAACAGCTTGGAATAGATTGGATTTTTGATGGACCAAATTGCTTGAATTAGATAAGCTCAGATGCTGATCAGATTGAGATAAATATATATATATAAGTCATTTGTTGCAACATCTTGTTGATACTTCTCACGCCCTGGTTGCACTTATCGAAACACAACTATATTCTAGGTCCGCGACTCACAGTCTCGTATGTCTGGACAAATCAGAGGACGAGACAATAATCGCCGGCCTCCTTGAACAGATGCTCTTTCGATGCAGAGTGGGAACATCATGTTCGCATCTAATCCCGCCAAAATCTATCAGCGAGGCTTCAATTGATCACAGATACATTAGACACCCTCGGTTTGTTCGCCTTTCTGACCCATATAATTAATTTATCCCGACCTTATCCTGAACGCCATTGTGACTGTGCCATATCGCACCATCCCTGTTATGATACAGATAACCCATGAGTACTTCCTCTTCTCGCCATCGTATAATAGTAGTCTCGGGCCGTAGTTTCATGTCTTACAGGCCCGCTTCAGGCGCTTATGATGGCCTCTTGAACGGGTGCGCCTCGGTGTTGAGAACCCACTCGTCAAGGCTGATGACGTCGGGTTCGGAGAAGAGGAGATAGTAGTACTTGAGAGTCTCGCCGATCCAGAAGCTCTCCATTTCGTCCTTCAAGCCGGGCTGTGCGTTGTTCAGGACGTCTTCGATGGCGCTGTTGGCAAACTCGGTGCGAGTCGCCGTGATGGTCGCCTGGAACATCTTCCAGCCCTTGTCCATCCATGTAGAGTCACCAGTGATGCGGTACATGTACCATACAGATTCGATGGCCTCGGGTCTGTAATTTTGAAGGTCAGTTCGTATCAGGACAGCAGAGTGTAGACTGTAGACTTACCGGAGAATGTAGGACCGGTCAATAATATCGGTGTATCCGGGAGGAAAGTTCTCCGTCTTGAGTTTGGCCGCGACGTACTCCTCGTGAGACAGAGGCTTTTCGGATGGCTTATAATCCGGTGCAGGTGCTTGTCCGGGCTGTTTGTTGTCATAGCTATCCGCAGCGACAGGCATCTGCAAAGCGGTTGTTTCTGCTGCTGCTGCTGCTGCTTCCTCGGCAGCTGCAGGCTTATCAGATCCAGCTCTGTCAGACCCATCCTTATCTGACGGAGCCTTGGCGTCCATGCCTAGCTTCTCTTTAAGAGAGCTTGGCAGCGTTGAGCCGAACTCGCTGTCGTCCTCCTCCATAGATCTGTCCAACTCAGGCATCGGAATGCCAGCCCTCTTCACCGGCCTCGAAAGGTCCTCTCCATCTGCGGGGGCATCGGCTTTGACTTTAGAATCCGCGCCACTGCTCAAGTCATCCGGTCTATGGGGTTGACCCGCGAATGCCTTGCCTTCGGGGATCAGCGGTTCGGGAGCAGCCGGCTCGGCAGCAGCTTTAGCAGCCTCAGGGGCAGCCTTCTCGACAAGTTTCCTTTGCGCTTCGCCCTCCTCCCACTTGGCTATGGCGGCTGTGCGTGATTCCATAGAAGGATCGAGCTCCTCATACCAAGTCGTGTCGTTGAATGGACACTTTTCCAGTGCGGGACAAGGCACCAAGTGAGCGAATTCTGGCATCAGGCCCGTGGGAGTTGATGTATACGCCCAGACACAGCCGTCAGTCAGCTTCTTTGCCTTGTCGATGTCGCCATCTCGGCCAAAGATCTTGCCGCCCAAACCATACATGCCACCGATGAAGCAGGTGAGGTGGGTCATTTCGTACTCCATGGTCCATTCGCTGTCGCCCCTGGGAGATGTGGTTCTCTTGCCCGTGAAAAAGATGTCCCAGCCATCATCCTTGATCATAGGTCTGTACAGCAGCCACTCGTTGATGGCATCGACAGTATCCTCATAGAGCTTACGGTACTTGGGTTCAAGCCCATTTAGAAGAAGATATTGCTTTTTTTTAGGTCAGCAAGGCTGGGATACATGAATTTGTGCGCGGCTTACCTTGGGGAAGTATTCATAAGCTGAGTCTTGTGCGCCTCCCATGTGGTAAGAGTCGTACCCATGGCTGCCAGAAGCGAGACCCTGAGGCTCACAGTCCCAGTCCACAGTAGATCCATCGGCGGCCATGGGCGCCTTCAGGGCGGCGGAAGCCTCGGTTTGTCCTAGGCCTTCTGCTTTGAGGGTGTCACCGAGATCCTTATCCACATCGCGACGGTGCAGCTTATCATCCCAGCGACTATCAGCTTGGGGTAGTTGCGCAGGGGTAAATTCATTACTGCCCTGCTGGTTGAGGGTTGCAGGGTCGAAGCCTACGGGCGGTCTGTTGAGATTGTCTGTTTCTACCTGCTTCTGTGCCTCTCTGCTAAGAGAGTCCTTGGGAGTGGCTGCGGTCTTGTTGCATCCCGAGGCATCGATCTTCTGGGGGAAGAGGCCTGGGATTTCGGTACCGGCCTTTTGCATTTCAACCAGGGCATCGGTGATGCGGGCGATGGCATCGTAGTATTTATTAGTGCCTGTAAGCTGGGCGAGACGTGTGAACTCCATCGAGAGGGTTGCAAGCTCTGCAATGCCGACAACGCCAGCTCGGCGGCGCTGGGATGAGTAAGGAGGGCGCCATCGGTAGTAGAGAAGTGGCATGCGGTTCGGGGTATCGAAGATGCCCATGAGGATCTCGGCCAGCTCAACCGCCTTGTCGAGTAGGATCTTGTATTTACCACTTGGGCCGCCGCTGACATCGTAGGCCGCGATGAGACCGCCCAAGTAGCGAATCGTGGTCTCAAATACTGGGATATCGTTACGATCACTGTAGGTGAAGTCGATCTTAGCCACAGCGGTGACGGCCTCGTCAAACTCGTCCCTCAGACCAGCGATCCAAAGCGTATCAAGCGAATCGACGAGGGTTGCGCCCCAGCCGCAGAATGTGTCGCGGTGCTCAGTTGACAGAGGCTTGAGTTCATCGTGAGGGAAGGCGAATTTGCGATAACCAGCCCAAGAACGTATCAGCTCGGCCTTGACCCGGTCCCGTCGCTCAACACGGGTCCTCCTAGACTGTAGGTGCTCGGGCTGAAAGTCGAACTGGATTGTGTTGATTTCGGGAGCCGTGCCAGTTGGGACGGGGATAATGGACTCGGGCGGGATGGGGAAGTTCTCCTTGGGCTTCGTCCAATGCTTCTTTGAGCCGTCGACGTTGACTTCAGGGATACTCGGGTTGTCCGCGGTGATTGGGGGGTCCTTGAAACGAACAGGAGGTATTTGAGGGGGTTCTTTTTCCTCCGCAGGCTTCTTCACATCGTCGGCCTTGTCTTGGATCGGTGTATCCACGGTCCCGTCGGCGGGCTTAACATCCTTAGTCTTTTCGGTAGCAGGCTTGTCCTCGGCAGTCTCGGCCTTGTCGGGCAAGTGAGTATCCTCGAGGGGTGCGACCTGCTTCGGGGTATCGTCGTTGGCAGGGCTAGAATCCTGTTGGGTCGAGTCTGGTAGCTCGACCGCGGGCGGGGCGACGGGCGGCTCGAAAGATTCTTGGGCGGCATCTCCTGAGTCGGGTTGAGCGCTAGGAGGTTCTGGTGGCTGTGGTATCGGGACGTATTTCGCGGACTGTGACCACGAGTTCTGGAAGAAGCGATAGAACATTAACACCATGAACACGGCGCAGATGGCGTAGAGACGCCCACGTCGTCGGAGCGGAAGCATTGCGGCGGGTCGTGGCTCGCAGGGAGCGAGACTTTTCGAGCTTCGGATCGGTATGCGAATGACAGAGTCGTCGGGGGTCAAAGGAGGGGGCTGCGTTCAAATTTGTCGATTGCCTCGTGTCATTTACGAAGCTCGAAATAGCATGTCGTAGCTGGCTTGGGCCGAGGGGGGGACCAAAAGACAGACCGCAAAGAAGGGCGATCAAAGAGACAATACCAATGCAGCAAGCAAGAAGCTGGTAAGAAGGGAGAAAACAGCTGCTAACCTACTATTGCGCGTCCCCTGGTTGTTATTTGCAGAATGATAAATAGAACCTGGAGCCAAGCAAGGAGGCCCTTGATCTAAAGTCAAGGAATGACAGCTTTTGGAGACGCTGGTTGGCTGACGAAAAGCCCCCTTATCGGATTATCCCCCTCCAGGGCGCTGCAAGCTTTCGCCCTGGGCTAATATTAGCGCCTCTAGCAGGGGCTTTCCGTACCTGCAAGGTGGCGGGCCATGATGGAACCACCCTTGGACGGTTCGTTATGAATTATCAAGTAACGAGCAGGAAAATAGCACAAAGTAAAATGTTGAAGATGCGACAATATGAACGCAGCTCACGGGGAAACCAATGCTTTCTCGAAGCAACACGTGGCGTCACTCAAGACTCGACGTTGTTGCACGACGATTGCACCTCCAACATACTAACCTGATGAAAAGGAGTGCAGGGTTTTTTGCTCTATGATACTTCAGGCTCTGCTTTCGTTGTCAGTCTGTAGTCTCCGTTCCTTTCAATGGCAGGCACAGGCAATCACTCCGAATCCTTGAGTCATCATGAGTTACAATGTAACCATCGCCTCGTGGAATCATCCTATGACACTTCGGCCACCGCTAAAACACATTGAGTGGTGCATTTTCCCAAACGCCAAGAGTGATACCGTCTTCATTGATTCCGATCCAAGCTTAATTCTCTGGCAATGAGCCGTCGGCGCACTAGCAAACGCTTGGAATCCCCTATTCCCGACGTCAAGTTGGTCCCTGCTCTCCACTTGTAACAGACAGCTTAGTGGGGGGTAGTATCTGGAGGAACTTATCATCGGAACGACAACTCATGGCACCGACGTTGGTGCCCTCTTGGTTATTGGCCTTGTGTTCTTCCTCTCGTAAGTCATAATAACTGGGTAGTATGTGAATGAACTTGAGTTCAAGGTGCGACAATACGAACGCAGGTCACAGGAGAAATGAATGCTCTCACAAATCAAGACTCGACGTTGTATTGCCCATCTACCAAAACCAGTCCTTTTCCTCTAAAAAACTTCCTGGCATCCAGAATAGTTCTAATTAGATAATGGGTATATGATATCAGTCGAATTACAGTGACCAATGTCGAGTTTGTATATCTCCCTTCATGCCTCTAAACAGAGATTATCGAGAGAACCGGTTTCCGGGTCTTCTAAAGAACCAATACTGGTACCGCTATCATCCATCGCTATCTTCTTAGGATCAGAATATTGGACAAGCTTTGACTGCTCTGTGTCATTGGACGAAGTGGGCAACAGAGCTTCGACCATGACCGATGGTCTGAGGAGTCTAGCTCACTCGCGTAGCGGGCCCAGTTAACTCGCCTCCACTGTTGAGTTCACACGCAAGCTCCTTGATTCATGCTTTCCAGACCTAAGCGTTGATAGAATTGCTAGTTTTCGTTGTTATTGATTGACTATGAGATAACCTTACCATCGGGCAGCGACTAGTCTCTGAAATGCACTCGGTTGAATGCTTTCGCAGATTATGATATCTTAACTGCAGACCTTCCTTTGCAGCAGTAAATATGAGGGCTTCAACTCGTTCTGGCATGAAGATTCTATCACTTGTCCCTGAAAACCGCGTAGTCTCACGCGACAGAGTACAAGACAACACCCCTTCTGTAAGCGAATGAGGCAAAAAGACACATCACTCCCCGAGATGGGCTCGAACCATCAACCTCCTGATTGCTTCCTAGAATCATCTACTAACAGTCAAACGCGCTAGCCAATTGCGCCATCGGGGAGATGTTATTGTTGAGCATCGGCCTCGAAAATATGCGAAATATTGGTTGCAGAAACAGGTTCGACATGATGGTATGATAGCGTCCACACCACCAACTTGCTCCTGAACGACCCCACACTTATTTTACGGAAAGAGCATGAGAACAGGCTATAGATTTGCAATTCTCAAGTTATCTGGGCTGAACGGTAAGGTTTGACTGGAAGACAAGTTGACCGAGTTTCTAGGCTCAGCCTTCATACAACGCAGGATACATCCACAGTTGAATGCAGGCTCAAATCTGTCTCTTAGAGGGTCCAAAGCTAACCTAAACCCAGAATGAGGTATGAAAATAAACTCAAGAGATAGTATTATATCGTGAAAATGTCTCATCTTAGAAGCGAAGACATTTCTAGTAACTTTAGCGTTGAAATTCGGAGACATCCACAACGATGCGACCAGTATTAGGACCACTCAGCTTTCGTCTGATGTTGATCAGAGACCTATCTGTCTACTTATTAGATAAATCCTCATGATGGAAAACGTCACGGCCAGGTAGAGGTCTCCTGCCGGTATTCTTCTACAGTCAAATCCAATTTACTACTCGCCGACATTGCCCACAGAGGGATCTCTCTGCCAGTGCTTACAAACACCCATGATACGACAGCTGCAAATGTTCTGCCCCCCTTTCGCCCTCAGTGGTGACATATTGGGAGGCTTCTGCCCCAGGGGCTTACTTGATGGGCCCATTTACAGCTGTGTCTACTAATAGATGAGGTGGTTGGCAGTCATTTGCCGGCCATGTAACGATATATGCACTATTCTCAACCCTTGAATAGCCTACGGGGAGCAACTTGCACCCTGAAAGATGGAGCTACTCGGCTCACCTGCAATGCAGAGATACTCGATCTGATACAAAAGCGAGATCAGTTAAAAAAGAGCGTAATTTGATGTCTTTCGGGGCTCTTCGCTCGAACGCACGGGCAGGCTGCATTCATCGTGTGACGGACGACCTGCCATTGGCTCTTATTCCTGCGCTCGATAGTCGAGAAAAGAACGACGGCACTGCCAGTTGAAATGTCCCAGGCTCCTTCCCAGTTTACCTTACCCAGGAGTGCAGTCGTTCCGGGTCCCGTGACCATGCCTAAGGGAATTTGATGTGATATAGGATATATTATGGTGAAGTTCGTGACGCTCCTTCTTTCCCCCCTTCGTCCTCACACCAGCCAAGTATGTAAATCCCTTCTCCCTTGTCCCTTCTCCAGATCCGATCCCCTCGCTTTGGCGCACTCTTGTCATCTTCCGCTGGCCGTTGGTCAAGTTCTCTTCAAATTACATTGACGCCTGGCAGCTACACCTCACTTCTCGATCGTTACGTCGCGTTTGTTGCAGGCAGTAGCGAATCTCTCAGCTGCCAGTGTCCTACTTGCTTGGCGTTGATATTCCACCTCTCACTCCTTGGCATGATCACATATTGCTTCTATCGCACTCCCTTGCCTTCATTTCTCTATGTTCTCTGTTGGCTCATCTGCCCTGCTTTGGCGCAAGGCCCAAGAGCTTGGTGTTTTACGTTCCCTGTTTCAGTTTATTTCTCCTGTTTCTTCTCGCGTACACAGGGCTGCTGAGTCCTACCATTGTTACTGCTTTCATTTTCCAGCTTCCTTTCTCTTCTCACCGGGAATCACCGCTTATATACTATTTACTTGATACTAACGCAAGTTCTATAGCGATATTTTCCTGAATTAAAACAATAAATAAAAGAAAAATGGTAAGTCTAGTCTTTATCTCTATTAGTACTTATAAGTTGGTTCTAACGTCGTTACTTCTAGGAATTCACTACTACTGTTTGTCTATCGTCGTTAAGTTCTTATAGTATATATTCTAACGTATCATAAGTAGCTCCCAGATCGCACCAGGCCCCCGGCCGAAACCAGGACGCCCTCTGAGGGCAAGGAGAAGGCCCAAAAGGCCAACAACCAGGATCTGTGCTGGTACCAGCGTAAGTTTCAGTCATGGTAACTAGGCTAGTATGTTCTAATCATTTGATAGCTGGGGCCGTGAAGGTTGTTGCTGGGGGGGCTTTTGTCCCCGGAACCATTCTCGTTTCTATGGTAAGTTCTTATAGATACTATTTAGTTCTTATTACTTACGAGGAATCAAGGGCCAGAGGCCAGAAACCAGGAAGGCCAACAAGGCCAAGAAACGCCGGGCCAAGCAGGCCAACAAGGCCAAGAACCAGGAGGGCGGTGCTGCTGTCGGCGGCGAGGGGGGGGAACCAACCCCCCCAGCAGACAATGCCACCATCGAAGGTGGCCTTGCGGGGCCATGACCAACTCAACAGTATGTTACTCGATATTGCCTTTCATGTGTCTGTACTAACTTCAATATAGCTCCCTGCTCGCCTCATTCCCCTCAAGTAAGAAGGTTGCGGTCTCGGGCGGTTTCTGCATGCACGGAGTTTTTTGGACGAAAAGGACTGGTTTTGGTAGGTAGCAGCAATACAATGCATCTACCACACATGACTCTTGCACAATTCAGCTATACCGTGAACAGCAAAGCCGGCCAGAACTTAGCCATGATCCCCAAGTGTGCGCCATCGCTCTCTTACCGAACAGCGTGTTATCCAAGTAATCAGTATATGTAGAACGGTATCAGACGCCCACTCCCTCGACTTAATGAGAAAGTTGCGATTTCCCTTCTATCCACTAACACCATTATCATTACCAATTAGTTATTAGAACAACAGCGGGGGCATATTCCATTATTTGGCCTGAAACAATGAGCGGGAGACAGCTTTAAAAGCGGAACGAGGAATGATGTTCTGATATGGAGAACATATTAAGAAAGCCGGCTGTTTGTACATCGCACATCATGCTGTACAGGGACCGGTGGGCCATTGACGATCTGGGGTTGACGATTTTTCTCTCGCTGCCACACCTCAACCACATGAATGTCGGCAGGCGGATATAGTATTGCCCCATCAGGCCCCTCGTGAAGGTAGATGGTCGTAAGCAATGAATCATTCAGTAAGTCCATATGAGCTCCGTAAGCTCGCTCGATAGCGCATATGCTATTCAGAGGTTAAAACCCGCTGAAAAGGGAAGCACGAGTTCACAGGGTGGTGAAACAGACAAAATTGGGCCAAGCGTGCTTCAACTGGACAAGGAGTCCCTCAACCCGAGCTCAGAAACAGTTACACAGCAGTCAGGCGGAATCCAACGAAAACCTGGCCGGACTTTGCAGTTATGGAACAGCAGTTGTATGACGTCTCATTCTAGTGCGCGGCGCTTTTGCGTGGCTTGCCAGACTAACTAACCACGGTCGGTCCCCCGCCTTCGATAACCTAACAAGGATTCAATTTGCAGACCGTCTTTCAACAACAAGCAAAGCAACTCCCCGATGGCGCAATTGGCTAGCGCGTTTGACTGTTAGTAGATGATTCTAAGAAGCAATCAGGAGGTTGATGGTTCGAGCCCATCTCGGGGAGTGTTTTCTTTTTGAAGCTGCGTGTAATTTTTGAGGCTCCGTGTCCAGAGCAGAGCTCTGGGCCAGCCTCTTTGGATCCCTTGCTCTTTAGCATCCGGCTGTTATCAGCAGATAATCGGGAGATCGGAAGTTCGAGCCTTCCGGGGGATGCGGTGTTGAAGCGATTCTTTTTTTGCCAGTGTCGACGCCATCATGGTTTTACTCGATGGTGGATAAGAAGATAATTGGAACTCCCACGCCTTCCTGTTTTTAACGAAATAACTCCTGGAGTCACACACTATCTGAACCTGTTTTGCCAAGTTGTCATTTGAGTATTTTCCTTAAAATGTCTCTACATCCGGTGGCCTTTTGTGCGACAACAAACGAGTCAACCCGCCGAGCATTCCAGCCCAGTTACGTCGGTCGCGTTTGAGAACCAGACATGAGCTCTGGACAAATTCATGTATTTAAACGGTAGACCAGTCATTGCTTACAGGAGCTTTGCGGGGTTTCTTTGTGTATTAAGGGATCCGAGAATCCTCAACTCCAGAGCGTCACCCTATACCCAGATATGGCAGATCGGTATTTTCAACACCCGAGCTTCACAAATTAGGTCCGCAGTTTAAGATGTCTCTTTCTCTGTTCAGACGAGGCACTTGAGGACTTGGCCAAGTGTCATATTGAGCTGATAAAGATATAGGTGAGCTCACCAGTGTTATTGTGACCGCAGATGAACGTGCATGCAAATCCTCCGCGTTCGCTGGATGCAAATCTGGCCTCTGCAGTAGCTCAGAGTACAAGTGATCCTGTGACTTCCAGGCAAGCCCCCTGCTGCTGTTGGCCCGGCCGACGGAAAAAGGACAGAAATGGGCTCATGACCATAAAATCCAGAAGGAAAAAGCAACCTTGGCGAACTGCGCAAAGAGTCTGCAGGCGGAGAAAAAGCCTCGGAATTAGTTACAAATGCAAGTCAAGCTTTGGGCAACGTGGAAACTTGACGTTGCATGCTACGTAGTTCCATGTACCTGGTACTTGATCTGCCACGAGGGGCCTGGTGTGGGATTGACGGGGGAGAAGTCATAGCCGCTGTCCTACCAACGCAAAGATGAGGCTGACGAAGCCATGGCACATGACGGGAAATGTGATGCAGATTATCCCGCCTCGTGTTGGTTGGTTGGGAGGCAATTGTCGCCTGCTTCAAAGGATCGGCAACATGGATACGACAGAGGCATGGTGAATCAACCGACAACTCACTCCAGGCCGTGGAAACGTCGCCTTGCTTCCTCGGCGATGAACGAACCCGACGAACTGAGTGATCGGCAAAACATCTCTCAACCGGTCACCTTCCCACCGTTTCCACCTGGTGGCATGAGTTTGCAGCGATCAGTTGGTTTAATGCAGGGTTCTAGAGCCACAAAGTCTCGTGGGGCGGTGAGATTGTCCGCCCAGGGCCGAAACTCGCAGATCCCAGAGAATCCTCTTGGTTTTGCTTTTGGGGCCTGTTCATCGACCTTCTCTGCATCGAGCTGGGAATCGTGCTTCACCACGCTTCCTAGTGTTATCGCGGCCTCCCAGGCACATCTGGAGCCCATCAAGCTCCAGTGTTGTCTCGGGGGCGGAGTCAGCCTGACACAAGCTAGAATCGACTATGATCCGGTACTTTTGGAATAGCATGATGTTGCGCCTCCAGAGGAGACACGAAGCAATGACAGAATCGTGTGCATGACAAGAGACCTAGGCTTTGAGTTCAGACACAAACACAAGAGCCAAGAGTAGGTCAAAACTCTGTGCAACAGAGACCTGCTATGCAGGGAGACAGTAAAATGACCATATCCGTCATCGGGAGTGATATCCGACAACGCCAAGCGGCCAGGGCGGTTCCATTAATACGTCTCTTTTTCCACCTACGCAATTATGAGCGGAACCGACATGTAGTTGATTAATCTAGCCTGACGGGAGGCAGTTGGCAGGTTCCAATGTACGTTCATTCAACTGCGATAATGCGAGTCGGCAAGGGCAAGGCGGAGTTGCCCTTCTCCCTCCTCGCTTTCTTGACTTGTCGTTTCTCACAAGCTAAGCCACGGTCCCAGACTACAGGGACGGAAATCTCGCTGTAACAGAAAGGCAAAGATGCCTCTTACCCCTGACCTGACTACCTCGCCCAGCATGATAAGTGCCGGAGCCGGGGGGGAGGGGATAGATGGTGAGGATGGGGTGCATGAAAGACGGGAGATGAATCATTCACCAAGAGAAAAACTCTTTGCATTCTCACTTCCTTCTGTATCGTTTTAATTTTAGCCATGCGCTGCATGCAATCCCTGCGCTTCAGACACTAGTATCGAGCGTCAATGGCTTCCACCAACCAATTCTGCATCCTGGTTGAGTCAAGATCCTCGTGCAAGGAACTTGAGGCGCGGCAACTTAACTGCCGACGGATCCTGGACATCCGCTCGTCAGGGCCCTCGTGACTGAAGGCATAACTATTTTGTTGAAAACGTAACACACAAATGGCCCCGTGGCTGGTAGTAGACGAAACGAGACTTCACTACTGAGAGCACCATAGTCGTAAAGGTAATAATAATTTGAGTGTGCATGTCAATGCCCAGTACGTAAAGTAACCCGTAAAGATATCTTCGTTTTCAACGAAATAGAACCCTTGCTGTTCTCAATGCTATCCCAAGTCCTGCCCTTCTGACACAACTTTGGCTTCCATGCGCTGTAATATGCTGACCGTGGATGAGCTCCAGGAAAAGGAAAAAAAGAATACCCACAACGGGATAAAGGGAAAATAAGCAACAACTGATGGAACCGAATGTGAGATAACAGATGCCCCTCCCGGTGGTGGAAAAGGTGGAAAATATGGAGAAAAAGCAAGTACAGATCACAACACCAAACCGGCCCAGAGGCCACCGCAGACTCGGCACCTCGCAAGAGATCCCCTGTCTGTTAGCCAAGTACAGTAATACACTCCAACGTCCAAAAAGAAAAGAGACAGCAAAAAGAAGAAAAAAAGTGGCAATTATCAGTAGGACAGGGGTGGCAAACGGAGCCGGGACAGCCAAGAACTCAAACTCCAGTCAGCGTCATGATAGCGAGAGGGAAACCGACGACGGCATTTGATACCCGGTCAACTGCCAAACCGGGACTCGGCATTGAGGCGCTGCTGGTGGCCGCGGGAGGTGTATGGTTGAAGCTGGTGTGTAGATGTCCAACTGCGCTGGCCTCCTTGTCATGGGCTCGTTGGAGTTGGCACCGATGATAGTAAGCATGGGGTGCATAATCACCGCTGGCCCTGGCCCAGCTACTGGATTGAACGCGGCATGTATACCCTCCGTCAAAGCCGATCCCCGTCTCGAGCCTCCACTTCTGGTTTCCGGGGACAGCGCCTATCAGCGCCATGATGGGCAGCAAGCAGCAACGTACACGGCCTTCTGTCACGGTTCTCTCTGTTTTCTCTGGGAAGAAAAGACGTCGAGATTAGTTGGCCCAGCCGCGGGTCCAGTCCTGCAGGTCCCCGACGATCTGGTACGTGGGATTTGCCGAGTGTCCATCGCCGCCCTTCTTGTCCCAGGCCCACCGGTCGGCAAAGTCGCAGTCCAGGGTGCCCTGCAGCATGTCGACGACGTAGTCGCCGATGACAGGCAAGAACTTCCAGCCGTGGAATGAGCCGCCCGTCGCCAGATAGAGGTTGTCGCAGTGCGGGTGCGGAGAGATGATGAAGTCGTGCGTCGGCGTTGATGCGTCCCTGTCAGATTGAACCAGTCAGTCAAAGGGTCTCTGTCTGAGGAGGAGGGCGCCTCTGCTTACCAGCACATCCGGTAGGCCTCAATCTTGATGTCCTCAACCTCCTTGCCGTAGAGCCCGCTGAACGTCCGTCGCGCCCGGTCCTCGAAGAACTTGAGGAACCGAGGGCCAGTCCACGTGTTGTACATGGACTGGTCGGGCACAACCGACATGGCCTCACCGGTCGCCGGGAATACTTGGTAGTTTGTAAAGCACAAGTCGCAGTTGAACTTGATAGTGCCGTCATCAAGTATCGACATGCCTTCGCCTGCAGGACACCAGATGCGCGTTAGCCAACTCCAACTCGTTCAGATCGGCCCCTCCTCTACCGCCAGCCCCCCCTCGCCTCGTCGTCGATGACAGGACCAGAAACTTACCCTTAACCTGCGGCAAGCAGTTCTTGAGCACGGGAATGGTTGAGAACTTGTCCTTCTGCGCCCCGTGCAGCTTGGCGTAGAAGCTGACGGCGCCCGTAGCCAGCAGCCTCTCGCCAGCGTGGAGCAGCGGCTGATCGGGCGCGCTCTGCGCAAGGAGCGGCGCCGTTCGGGCACCGGTGCACATGAGGATCTTGTCTGCGCGCAGCGTCTGGCCGTCCTTGAGCACGACGCCGGTGCATTGGCCCTGGGCCCCCAGCTCAAGCCTCGTCATCTCGCCCACCACGTACTCGGCTCCCAGGTCGACGGCCGCCTGCACTACCGCGCCAAGCGCCTTGTCCGCCTCGGCGAATCCCACGCTGGGGTTCCAGAGAACCCGGTCCACGCCGTCAAAGTCGGCGGTCTCAAAGGCTCCGTTCCAGCGCCGGCGCACCTCGTCGACCGGGAGGAGCTCTGATTTGTTGGCGACTCCCATGTCGCGGTACGAGGCGATGCTGTCCTCGCCAAACGACGATGCGTCGGCGCGCAGCATGCCCACCTCGTGGTACCACGTCTTGTATAGCTCGTCCTGCCGCCAGAGAGGCATGGCCCTCTTCAGCATGCGCATGTACAGCTTGTCTGGGTAGTCATCGCGAACAATCTTGTTGATGTCGTGGGATGCCGCTCTGGGGTTTGGGTAGTGGGCGGTATCGACAAGAGTGACCTTGGCGTCGCCCTGCTGCTTGAGGAGGGACAGGGCAGTCGCGGCACCAAAGTTGCCGGCCCCGATGATGAGGACAGAAGGAGAGGCCATGTCTTTTTTCTTCTGAAATTACTGCGGTGTGCAGTGGGAGGTATCCGAGACAAGATATCGCGATAGCCCCTTGGGGAGTAGAAGTAAACAAGACTCGTCGGCACCGTCAAAAGCTGCCATGGGCGCCCGCGACGACTTTATATCTCACAACTTTCCACCTCCCGAACCCAAAGGCCCGGGCCGGGGCTTCGGCCATTGCGCAAATAGCGGTCGACTCGGGGACTAGCACGAGTAATCTACTACAGTGATGTACTAGGCCATTGAACGACATCCAGGACTAGAGGCGGCCGGCGGCCAATGTGCTTTGCTTCGTCTGCGTGGATCGTAAGGCAGGGCGAGGTACAGTGCCTTACACACACGACCACGCGCAACAGCCAAGGCTACCTAGGCACGTCGTCCGTCCGGCCAAAGTGAACCCCATGGCAGCAGCAGAGAGATTGGCCTGTCAGGGCCCAAGGATCTGTCTCGATTTGACAGCCTCAGCAGGGGGGAGAGGCGACCCCCAAAAAGGAAAGAAAAAAAAAATCGGCAGAGGACAAGAAGATCACGCACGATACAGTGTAAGGTTGGCTAATGCTGTACCCTGGTGTCTCTGCCTCGCGCCTTACACAAACAAGTAGCAGAGAGTGACAGCTAGTGACAGCTACTACTATACCTAGGAGCCCAAGGTAGTACCGGTAACATAGCGCATCCATCGTTTCCTCCTCTCTGGCAACCTGTCCTAGCTACTACTAAACCAAGCTCGCTAACAACTTGAGATCCATGATCGACTACCAAGAGAGAAAACAGCATCTTTTCTTTTTCTTCCATCTCTTGCCTTCTCCACCCACCCAAGAGCGAGAGAAAAAGTAAAACATCCCAGCTAGCACGGTACAAAGCGATCACTAAGCTCCGCCTTGTCCCATCTACACTTTTTCTCCCTGCCTTCCACCGTCTCGTCTCCTCTCTCTGCGCAATTGTCTTCTCTGTCTCCATTTCCATCTACGGCATGGATGGCGAGTTCCTACGCCCGGCGCTTCTGGCCTGCTCCATGTCACCCGCATGTTTGTCTGCCGTGTTGCCCAGAGTTCATCATTTCCCGCCTCGGTTCAACTGAGAACAACGCCCTGTTCGTTGTCACTCATGTTCGCCTCTGGGTCGCCCTGCAGCTCGTCCGCCATAACCGGATTCTCGATGCCTGGCATGCAGCACTTTGTTCCCACAAGTAACACGCATTAGCGGGCTGAACTGTGTTGGGATCTCCGCGAGATATGCTCCCCCCGGCATCATGCCCATCCGCCCTTTGGGTAACGGCAACTGATGGTAAGTTGGACAGGTACGGAGCAGCCTGCAGACGTTGCTCGTATGAGTGAGACCTTTTGAGCATTGTTGGTTGCATCATCTCCCTCTGTATCCGTACACAGGCCTAGTCGGCGGGGCTGTAATTGACGTTCCCAACCTACGATTGACAAGGCTCAACTTGAAGCTGGCGCTATCAGTGTCAGTACCCTCTGCTGTCACCATCCGGCACACACCGCTCATCTCCGGTTCTTGTTCTCTCGTCTCTCTCTTTTTGTTCTCTCGTCTCTCTCTTTATGTTCTCTCGTCTCCGTCCCCTTGGTATCCATGTCGCCTCTGCTCATCCATGCAAGCTCCCACCGGCTAACGCCATAGTCCCGCACCGTTAAGAAGCCACGTGCGCCACTAAAGGTTTCGCGAAGCCGATCAGTTCCTTTCCATCCGAATGTAGAGTCAACTTGTCAAGGAGCGAAGTTGCGTGTGAGTGGGTGTGTGGAGTGGATAACTTGTCATTTAGATCAGATCGCAAGGCCCGGTTTCAGGCTCCATCTTCGATCGGCTATTGCCCTGTCCAGCCCGTCACTGCCCTGGATCAATCTAGCTGCCATGGCACGTACGTATCAGAATGATCCGTGTCTCGCGTCACCGTGCGTATTTCCCCGGTATCGCTGTCACTAACCGATTAGGTCTCCAGCGATCGCCAGGGTAGGTCGTCAAACCATGATCCTTGTAACAAGATCCAAAGTAAACAGGGTACTGCAAAGTATTGATTGAAGTAAAAAGAAAAGAGCCACGAACCGACCGAATACGTGCTGCTCCCTATCGGGCAAATTTGCGAGCACCTTGGGTCTAAAAGTCGCGCTTCTGCAACCCGGCACCGAAACTAAGTCTGGACTATGAAAAGCATCCGGGTCCGCGGAGGAGCTGAGGCCGAATGCCACGGTTCCACGAGGTTGGGGTGCATCCTATGTCTCTATAAACAGGCGGGCGAAATTAAAATCAACTTCTGCTGTGCCATGCGTCCGTGTCACGGAGCTGGCAGCTGGTGCTATAATTTCCCAGTGAGACTCCAAACACGTTGTACCCGCAGACGTGGCTGTACTTCCTTTTCTCGAAGGAACTGGACGTCTAGAACGGTCGTACAGCCTATTGCCAACTTGCAGCCGCTGTGGAACTAAGTTGTCAAAAAACGGCCCGCTCCGAATTCCCGTGATGCTGCCTGTCCTCAAGCTGGCGTTTCGGGCAATACATTAGTTTTGACTTCGTGCCGTGCAAACGCGTGGCCTCTCCTGAGTCGTCGACCCGGCATGCAACATTCATCCGACCTGTTGCCCCCGAGAATCTTGGGCATAGCCGATAGACGTTAAAAGAACATTTGCCGTTGTCCGTATAATTCCCTGCAGCCCCCCTTGAGGGCTACCTGCATATGTTGTTGAGTCTGGTGGCTTTCACCGAAGACAAGTCCAGCCTACGACCAGCTGTCATTTTCCTCATCGAGATAGCCGGGATGAATTACAGACGTCTCCGCACGATACTGGATAAGTGGTAGGTACATTCGGGACGATAACAGGATATCAGATGCTCAACCGACCTCTGGTGGCTCAATGCTCTCGAGTAGCGTGGATGTCTGTAACTCGTTACTGCTGCCTTGGCCTCACCGTAGAAAGGATGACAGCACGACGCTACGTCGTCATCTTCAATACACGTAGTGACCGCGGGCACAACGCCCGTCGTTTAACATAACGAGGTGTTGGTTGTTGGTGGCCAAATTTGGGGCTTCGGGGCTGGTAGGAATGGCGCTATGGCCGAGAGTTCCTTGGCGCGAACACCATTGGTTCGTGTTGCATATCGGACAGCTCAGGATCTGAGAAAGCCGCATGGCCGTTCTACACCGGCCGTCGTGCCCCCCAATCAAAACCCGCTCTGTAAATGTAAGGGAGCTGACCGGTCGAGGTCAGACACCCCAAAACAAGCAAATCTTCAAGCCGACGACCGGGGCCTCACGTCACGACGCGATGCTTGACTGTCGCTTTGTGTCTTTCGAGACCATCTCTGCGGGCAAATTTGCGCTTCTTCGGCGGGTTTGGGCATCCGGCTATATCGCAACGCCAGGGTTTGCGATGCTTGTTGCAGTGTTGCCTATGGAACAGGTTAGCGGCAATGCTTCCGACGTGGCCCAGATCAACTGGACAAACAGGTGGCGAGCATACGCGAATGAAGAATTTCTGTCAAAGAGCACCAATTTACCCTCCTTGTCAACCCCGCCCTTGTCGCATCGATGTCCCAGTGGGCAGTAGTAGGAGCCTTTGCCTCTCTGCTTCAAAGCCTCCATATTGATGTTGTTGAACTGCTCGTCTTCGTCCTCCTCCGAATCATCTGAAGCAGACGCATTTTCAGCCGGCGATGCGAGACCATCAGCAATTTGAGATGAGAGATGTAACTTGTCATCACTGGGGACTTTGAAGTCTACGTCATTCCCAGCAACGGAAGACCGTCTCAAACCCTCATCTTCAGACTTCACAACAAAAGAAGAGGCGGTCTGGTAAGTTGGTGCAGAAACCACTGATCCAGGCTCAAACTCCCGTTGCCAGATGTCTTGGACATCCCGGGAGAATTTCTCGGTCAAATCGCGGATTTTACTGTCAAGACAGGTTAGCCCCTGATGGTATTGCATGTGTACTTTGCTTTTGACAATAGCTTGAGCGCTTCCTACCGGAGCTTAATGATCTTCACATCCATGGTTGCCGTGGGCTGCAACTCACAGCTGCGAATCCTCATAAAAGATTGCATATGCGCCTCCTCGGCAGCCACATCCACATGTGGTCCTTGGACCAGTCTATCTGTCAAGGCAGACCACATCTGAGCTGTCTGCGCTAGGTAATCTCCTATGTCACTGATAAGATCCTTGGGTTGCCTCGACGATGCAGTGCCTGGTTCCGTCGAGGCGCATTCCCTGGAAGCGATCGCCAGCTGACGTCGGACCAAGGCATCCAAAGAGTTAGTGTCCATGGAGCTGGCGGGGACGCCGTTGATTCCGGACTCGAAGACGTGCGCGACTGAGGGATAAGACATGGCACTTCCTGGAGGCGAAACCCTCCGTTGGTTCTGTCTCGGGATACTGTAGTGTGTACCCGCTCTTCAGAGGGGCCGCGACGTACTCGGTACTAGGTAAGCTCGAGACCTAAACCAGCCACGCGGGACCTAGCAGTAGCGGGCCAGTTTGTGACGGCGGGAAGCTAACAAGAGGCACGTCCCAGGACAAGTGTCGGCGCGGGGCGGGCGGTGGCGGCGGCGGCAGCGGGGGGG